>ML420247.1:0-47984 GCA_005239525.1 Nicotiana knightiana
AGGGCTGGCGTTTCAGCCCTAACGCCTGGCTAACGCCAGGTAGGGCAGGTTGTTTGGCTCTGTAGCCCGGCTATCGCCTGGGTGTCTCCTTTCGCGTATTTTTCGACGTATTTGCATCCTTTTAGCCCTGTTTCCATCTCCACTTCACCTACACATGAAATAAACTCCATTAAGCACATAACAAGTGTAATTTTATCATTAATGCGCNCTCAACCATCCCAAATTCCGCACCTGTGACGACCAAACCGCACTTGCGATGACCGCACCTGCGGCCACCCATCCTCATCTGCGGAATCACAGAACAACCTCACATGAGCAAACTCTAATGCCAAAATCTCATTCGTCAACCGTCTGAACTCATCCCGAGGCCCTCGGAACCTCAACCAATGGCACCCACAAGTCATATATGATCACTCGAACTTAGTCGAAACCTCTGAACACCCAAAACCACATCAAAACACCAAATAAATCCATAATTCAAGCCTAAGGATTTTTAAACTTCCGAAATTCGCCAACGATGCCGAAACCACTCAAACCACGTCTGGATAACCTGAGATTTTGCACACACACCCCAAATGACAATACGAACCTATCCCAACCTCTGAAAGTCCATTCTGGCCCCGATAGCTTATTTTTCCACTGCTTACCGGAAATCGCCAAAAATCCAATTTCGCCAATTCAACCTAAATCTACTCCGGACCTCCGAATAACATTCAAAACACATTTCTAAGTCCCAAATAACTTAATGAAGCTATTCGAGCCAAAAAAACAACATTCCAAGATCAGTTACCTATAAGTCAACTTCCGGTTGACTTTTCCAACTAAATCACCAACTTAAGAGAGTAACTGTCTCATTTCTCTCCACAACCACTCCGAACCCGAACCAATCAACGCAATGCAACATAAAAGAGTTGAACCATACAAGAATGAAGCAGAAATGGGGGAGACGGGTCTAAACTCTCGGAACGACCGACTGGGTCGTTACATTAGGTTGTTGGATCATCAAACTAGAAAGAAGGTGTCAACATTGTCTCGGCAGCCTTATCCTTATTCCACATGTAATTTTGATCCCAATGGTTAACTAAAAATTTGAAAAATAAAAGTCACCATTAAAGGTGGTTCAAAGATCCGATTTCAGAAATTTGGTTTACGAATTTGTTAGTTGTTTGGAATGGGTGTTGTCCCAATTGGAATCATAAAAAGGAGTTCAAAACTTAAATTTCAAGTGATTTGGAGTAGATTTAAGCTAGATTTGAGTTAAATTTCAGAGGATTCCCTAGGAAGAAGAAGAACCGTGAAGCTCCATTGATATAATTTATTTGTATAATAATGTATAATATTGTATAAACACCTCTTATACACTATTGTATATAAGGTTGATACATTATTTTACAGGTATTTGGTGAATTTCTCACATTTTCTTTTTGTTCTTCTTCTTCTTCTTCTTCTTCTTCTTCTTCTCATTCTTCTTATACACCTATATACATAGTGTAACACGAATATTTTCACTACTGTGATTATACATCATTATACACTTTTATACAACTATATACATAATGTATCCCTTTGTATAAAAGTGTATAACATTGTATAAAAGTGTATAAGCATCTTTGACGAACTTTTTGTAGGTAAGAAGAACCGTGAAGCTCCATTGATATAATTTATTTGTATAATAATGTACAATATTGTATAAACACCTCTTATACACTATTGTATACAAGGTTGATACATTATTTTACAGGTATTTGGTGAATTTCTCACATTTTCTTTTTCTTCTTCTTCTTCTTCTTCTTCTGCTTCTTCTTCTTCTTCTTCTTCTTCTTCTTCTTCTTCTCATTCTTCTTATACACCTATATACATAGTGTATCACGAATATTTTCACTACTGTGATTATACATCATTATACACTTTTATACAACTATATACATAATGTATCCCTTGGTATAAAAGTGTATAACATTGTATAAAAGTATATAAACATCTTTGGCGAACTTTTTGTACGATTTTCACTTAAAATTCTTGTATAAAACTAGTCCAAATCTCTAGAAAATAACTTCAAACTTTGTATACAACCTACTTAGACTATTTCTAATAAGCTCAAACAATAGCCACTCCAAATTTCGCACAAAATTATATTCGAAATTTAACAAGATTAGCATTAAAGAAGATGGGATTTTAGGTTTCTTGCATCTGTTTTTGCGTTTTATAGTTGTGATAGGTATGTATAAACTTGAGAAAAAATGATAATAAAAACTCATGAATATTTTAAGCCTGAAGATATACAAAATCATAAAACAAAAAAAAAATTTGGAGAGGTATTGGTTATAGGAGAAGGCACGAATGAGTGTTGACTGAGCGTCTCGATCAATAGTTACACTAAAAATGGGGAACTGATTCATTTTCATTTTTGTTTGCATATGATTCTTTTGTATTAATTAATTATGGGTGAAAAATGAGGAGAGAGCTACAATGAGGAGAATTTATAAATTCAATTCTCTTTTACAAATAATAATAATTGTATATTGAACACTTATTGTCATTTTTCACAATGATACTCAACAGTACTTTTGAAAAGATTGGTAAAACGTAGTTTGCTTATTAAAATGAATTGCAAAGAGCACTTTTAAAATGAATTGGCGAAAAAGCACTTTTGAATAAAAGCACTTCTTAAAATAAGTAATTTCTTTGCTTCTTGGCCAAATGCGCTCTAAATTTTATGAACTCATGAAAGAAATTCTAAATATTGTTAGGAAGAAAAACTTACGATATGTCGGTCCACAGGAATAAAATTATATTTTAACACAAATAGTTAAAAAAATTGTTTTGTTATATTTTAGTAAAATTATATTTGTTGAAATTAGAGGTTTTCTTATCGGGCTATGCCAAAACAATAATAAAATCATTCAATAGCAGACAACAGACATTGTAAAGTTTTCGAACCTTTAATTATAGGCGGAGTGACTTCCTTGCCACTTAAACTTGACGGGGTTTTCTTTTCTATTTGAACACTCGAAATTATTTTTTTTGTAACTAATAACCAAATTTGACCATTGACCATCCCCATGTGCGGTTAGTTGGTCCTAATCAGCAGGCCGCGTGGGGAACACAACACACAGGACCGTGAAAGCCTCCTTCCCAACGCCCGACAATACAAAATGGGTTGTATTTAAGTGTCTTATTATTCATTCCTTCCAAAATACTCTCTTCCTCAATTGTTTAAAATCTGAAGCTCCATTTCTAGATTTTGTTTTCTTTTTTTCAGACTGTGAAAATGACGTAAAGTTGTATATTTTGTCATTGTGGAGTTGAAGCTAAGTTTTGCATCACTTGGACCAAATGAAGCTCGATCTGAACAAGATTAACAGAAAATAAACCAAAACAGAAAAAAATGGGTGAGTGATTATGATCGATTTTGGAAGGGGGTGAGTGACTATGATCGATTTTGGGAGTTCATCCAGCACGGATTACCTCACGCCATATCCACCACCATAAACAAGTCCTTTTTGAATATTGGAGAAGGTGTAAAGAATCTGGAAGATTCTGGAATTCAGCAATCGAAGAAGGTGAAATGAATCTTCCAGAATTTTGATGCAAATCGCGATGAGGGTCTTAACCGCGAGGAAATGTCAACTTTGGTAGTTGTTGTAAACCTTAGGGTCAAATTCAGCGATGGATAGATCAGTTCCATTCTCGACGAGGTTTTTCGAACTTATGGAGAGTTCATCGATGACGAGAAGGGCCTTACCTATGATGGCCTATTGTGTGCCTACTATGATGGCCTATAGAACTTACATATGATCCCCTCACTTTCCTGATTCTTTTCACCTTCTCCGATCATCAAAATTTTGGAATGAACAGGGGAGGATTTGGTCAGAGAGAGGTTAAAAATAAGGGAAGGGGGGGTCGGTCTATGGAATGACAGAGGGGACCAGGGTTAGGGTTTTTACGCCCTTGACATGTAAGACATCTATTGGTAATTTGCTGACTGGATGAACACGTATATGTATGTGTAATACACACGCGCATGGTCTCTTGTCAGGTGTTTTTATTAGTTAGGGGAAAAATGAGTTCGAATCTTCAAATAGAAAAATAGAAACTTTTTTATCGACTTTTAAAAACCCGACAAGTTTAAGTGGCCAGGAAGCAATTCCACCTATATAAATCTTGAATGTCATTTAAACATATTTAGCTATTCGTGAACGAATGACATTTGTTTCTTTTTGATACTTTATTTTCTTTTAAAATAATTAAGATGTCACGGCCCAAAATCACTCCGAAGGAGTCGTGATGGTACCTAGTTTTTAAAACTAGGTAAACCTAACTCATACCGAAAAGATAACAGATTCTTCTAAACAACTATTGAGCATGAACCAGAAATTCTGGATAAACTAATAGTCTTAGCATGATACAATATCCCAAATCCGGTAGTACAAGTCATAAGCCTTTCTAGGAGAAATTTTACATAATAAATACATCATTCCAGAATAGAAGGAAACAATGAAAATAAATACATTAGAGGGTGACTTCGGAGCCTGCATATGCCTGGCAGGCGTACCTTGAAGTCTCAAGCCACTTCAAGCATAAGTCTCAAAACCGAGTCGATCCGAAGTACCTAGCTCTGCACAAAAATAATGTGCAAAAGCGTAGCCTGAGTACACCATGATGGTACCTAGTAAGTATCAAGCTAACCTCGATAGAGTAGTGACGAGGCCAGGTCAAGACATTCACTGAACATCTAAATCTGTGCTGGATATGACATAAAGCTAACAAGAAAGGAATATTAAAGAAATGACAATAGCAAACAGAAATCAGATTACAAACAGTAATAGCAATAAGGGAAACACGACTTGCAACGAGAAATAACCAGGCAATTGGAGAACAACGTAGTTGAGATACAGACAAGGGTAAATGTGCTCAAGTAGGAAAAATAATATCAATTAAACCAATAAAATCATTTCTAATACACGACTCCAATGATTCCAATTCTCGTAATCTCATACCATAGATCTCATCTTTCAAACCTTTAACACACACGACACCTTGTGCCCACATCTTTCCATCTCACCTTGCACAGTAAACTCCACGTTCTACTCAACACATAATATCCGTGACAAATGCTAATTAGGATGTTCAAAAGACTTTATGTATATATCTCGAAAAGTAAAACTACAGTTTCTGGACCAAGTAGAAAATCAATGAGAAAAATGAGTTTATTTTGGAAATCATTTGGTTAATGAAAATAACCTTTTTCAAATAAATACAACATCGGATAAGCAACTGAAATTAATATAGAATTTATTGAATTACAATATAATAACAATTCTTTTTTAAGTAAAATAAAAACCTCAGACAGGCCAAGGAGATTAAGTTGAGAAATCAATTAACGTAAAATATGAAAACTGGTAGAAATGGTAAGTATCGAAATAAACGACGGGTTTTAACTAAAAAGTCACACAAGGAAACATGATATTAATTCTTTTATTTATTTAAAATCACTATATTACTAACAACTCAGCAGGACAGGAGGCAATGACTCAACGTAGTAAATTCACATAGAAAATTAATTTACCAGACTAATAGTATTAGGAAAAAGAACTCAGAAAATGACGGCAAGGTGATAAGTCAACGACAATAACTCAATCCTCGGAAAAATAGTAAAGAATCGGGAATACAAATTCTCATAATCTCTTACGAAGAACCGAAATCAATGTAGCAAAACAGGGAATACAAAACTCAAAATAGGTTGCGGCACGCAACCCGATCCCACTATATAATATTAATATCAAAATTTACCCTTTTTCCACCATATCAATTCATCCTCATTTCACCTGTTGCGGCGTGCAACCTGATCCCACCGTATAATAATGCCAATAAATAAAATATGTTGCGGCGCGCAACCCGATCCCACCATATAATATCAATATCATAATTCACCCTTATTTCACCATAACAGTTCATCCTTATTTCACCTGTTGTGGCGTGCAACCCGATCCCACTATATGATAACAATGTCACAATATAAATATCCTCCCTTATTTCACCACTTCCGTTATTTCATCTGTTGCGGCATGCAACCCGATCTCCCTTACAATAATTTAAATCAACAACAACAATTCAATAACTCCATTTACAAGAATTTCTACAATCAAGGTATCAGTACACAACAACAAAGGAAACACATAGAACCCGGAGGAACACAACAAACTTTACAAGGATCACCGGGTAGGTAAGGTACGTGATAACTAAGTATGCAATCACAACAATTAGGACAAGTAGCAGATAAGTACAAGACATAGAAGAAACTCAACAATTAAGCGGTAACAAGACAATAAGGAAAACAATAACTTCAACTGAGGCATATAAGGCCAAATAACGAGTAAGAAGTACAGTTAGGTGCTAACATCGTCAAATAAAGCATGTAAGAGTAGACTAACAACGAGATACCACATGTTATGACAATTCAATTAAAGACATGGAAAGACACTAGACAATATAAACCGGTCAAATACCACATATATACCGTGTACCCACTCGTCACCTTGCGTACACGGCTTTCACATAATAAGATAGCACAATTAACTCAATTCCTAAGGGGTGGTTTCCCTCACACAAAGTTAGGCAAGACACTTACCTCAATTCAGCCAAATCAATACTCAAATTATCTTTTTCTTTACAAATTCATCTCCGCTCGGCTCAATCTAGCCAAAGACGACTTAAATACATTAAACAATGCAAGATAAAATAATTTCAATCAACAAAGCTATGATCTTTGTACAATTTGTAAAATGCCAACAGAAGTCGAGGTATATAAACTCAACGTACGCCTTTACGAAATTTCACAAAAACCAATCCAAGAATTTTGGAGTCACAAACTCACAAACTGTCTATGAATAATACATATAACGTCCTGAATGAAATAAGTACATCTGGTTTTAAAATAACTAGAATAGAATGCAAAAGAAGTAGGAAGGGACGCCAAGGCCTGCAGACACCTGCAGGACTACCTCGGAGTCTCCACTGCACTGAAGGTAGCAACCTCGATCTATGGTCCGTAGGGTCCTACACCGGGATCTGCACAAAAGTGCAGAGTGTAGCATCAGTACAACCAACCCCATGTACTGAGTAAGTGTCGGGCCTAACCTCGGCAAAGTAGTGACGTGGCTAGGACACGACAACCAAAGTCAATATGTGCAGTTTAATAGTATACGGAGAAAAATAATACAGCGAGAAATAAATCGTTAAGCATAAGGGAAAAAGGGGAAACGTGATGAGGGGAAGAAATATCAAATAATGGAAATAACGAGGTAAGGCACAATTTAGATACCAATTTAAGCAACGGAATAGTAATACGGAAACAAGTGCACGACATCATCCTACATGCTTTTACCCTCGTCCTCACCATCAAAATCAATATATTCGGCACAACATCACCCTTCGTGCTTTTACCTCATAATATCATGGCACGACATTATCCTTCGTGCATTATCTCTCATATCATGGTACGACATCACCCTTCGTGCTTTTACAATCACAATATCGGCACGACATCACCCTTCGTGCATTAACATTCACTCAAAATCTCACGCACAACATCACCTTTCATGCTTTTACACTCTTCCTCACCCAAACACATCATAGCAATCAACAAAGAACATTAATGGAGTAAACAGAAATAAACCATAACATCCCGGCAAGGGAGTCAACAGTGGAATTAATACCATCCCGGCAAGGGTAAACAACTATATCCAATCTCACTTAGTACATAAATTCACATAAAAATCTTCAACTGAAAACTAATACTCAACACTACTCAATATCAAGGAATTTTCCACCGACATGGATAATTATAAGGTTAAACTCAATTATTACTTACGAAAAACCGCATAAATCAAAATATTCGACTCACGGGCATGTTTGAAACCAACGTATAGGTACTCGTCACCTCACATATACGTTGAACATGATACTTACACATATCAATTAGGACAAAACACATATTCCCTCAAGCAAAGGTTAAGAAAAACACTTACCTCAAATTCCACGACCAAACTCAAGCCTCGATTACCGCTTTCCCTTTTGAATTTGACTCCAATTCACTTGTATCTAGACATATTCAACTCAATATCATCAATGAATTTCAAACAATTCCATCCCAACACTTAATTATAGGTCTTACATCATTCTTCCCAATAAATCAAAAATCGACTTCGGGCCCGCTTGCTCAAAACACGAGGTTTGGACCAAAACCCGATCACCCATTCACCCACGAGCCCGAATATGTAATTAGTTTTGAAATCCGACCCCAAAACGAGGTCTAAATTTCAATTATACAAAAAGCCCTAATTCTACCCAAATCCCTCAATTTCTACCATGAAAATTTCTAGATTCTAGGTTGAAATCTTATAAAAAGTAGTTAAGGATTGAAAGAGATGAGTTAGAAATCACTTACCAATGATTTGGGGAAGAAAATATTTTGGAGAAATCGCCTCTTGAGTTTTAGGGTTTTATTATTTTTGAAAAGTGGTAAAATAATTAAAAGTCCCGTATTTATATGCGCACCTGGTCCCTGTCCACCGCTGTCAGCGAAAAACTGGGCGCTGCGGCGAAACCTGGTCCCTGCTCACCGTTGTCAACAGAATAATGGGCGCTGCAGCGGAACCTGGTCCGCTGCTGTGGAATTCTAAACGCTGCCACACCTTCAGGTTTAGAGAGCTGAACCTGCAACTTTTGAAATTCCAGTTATTTTTTTAAGTGTCAAAACACTCTGTGGCCTACTCAAAACTCACCCGAGCCCTCGAGGCTCCAAACCAAACATGCACACAAGTCTAAAAACATCCTACGAGCTTACTCGTGCGATCAATTCGCCAAATTAACATCTTAAACAAAAAATTTAGCATTAAAATCAAGGAAAAATTCCAAAACTTCCAAAGTATCAAATTTCATAACTACGGGTCCGAATCGCGTCAAATGACTTCTGTTTCTTACCAAATTTTATAGACACAACTCAAATATCATATTGAACCTGTACCGGGCACCGGAACCAAAATACGGGCCCGATACCATATATTTCAATTATAGCCAAATTTCCAAAAACTCTTATATTTTCACTAAAACAATTTCTTTCAAAAATTCATTTCTCGGGCTTGGGACCTCGGAATTCAATTCCGGGGATATGCCCAAGTCCCATATTTTCCTTCGGACCCTCCGGGACCGTCGAATCACGGGTCTGGTCCATTTACCCAAAAATATTGACCGAAGTCAACTTAAATACAATAGTAAGGCCAATTTAGCATTTTTTCAGTTTTTCACATAGAAGCTTCCCAGATATACGCCCGGACTGAGCATGCAAAACGAGATGAGATAAAAGGAGGTTTTTAAGGCCTCGGAACACCATTTTGACATATAAAACAAGGGATGACCTTTTGGGTCATCACATTCTCCACCTCTAAAACAACCGTTTGTCCTCGAACGGACATAGAAAAGTACATGAATCAGCGAAAAGATGGGGATAACGGCTCCGCATATCGGACTCGTACTCCCAGGTAGCTTCCTCGGCAGGCTGACCCCTCCACTGAACACGAACCGAAGGATAACTCTTCAATCTCAGCTGACGAATCTGCCGGTCTAATATGGCTACCGGCTCCTCCTCATAGGTCAAATCCTTGTCCAACTGGACACTGCTGAAATCTAACACATGGACTGGATCTTTGAGATACTTCCGAAGCATAGACACATGAAACACCGGATGCACATCTGATAAATTCGGTGGCAACGCAAGTCTGTAAGCCACCTCACCCACTCTATCGAGAATCTTAAATGGACCAATAAATCTAGGGCTTAGCTTGTCCTTCTTCACAAATCTCATCACGCCCTTCATGGGCGATACCCAAAGCAATACCCGCTCCCCAACCATGAATGCCAAATCACGAACTCTGCGGTCGGCATAACTCTTCTTCCTGGACTGAGCTGTACAAAGTCTATCCCGAATGATCTTAACCTTATCCAAGGCATCCTGCACTAACTCCGTACCAACAACCGAGCCTCTCCTGGCTTAAACCACCCAATCAGCGACCGGCACCTCCTACCATATAATGCCTTATAAGGAGCCATCTGAATGCTCGACTGATAGTTGTTGTTGTAGGCAAACTCAGCTAATGGAAAGAACTGGTCCCAAGAGCCTCAAAAGTCAATGACACAGGCTCATGACATATACTCCAAAATCTGAATAGTACGCTCGGACTGTCCGCCCCTCTAAGGATGAAATGTTGTTCTCAACTCAACCCTCGTGCCCAAGTCATGCTAAACTGCCCTCCAAAAATGCGAGGTAGATTGTGTACCTCGGTCAGAAATAATAGAAACGGGCACACCATGAAGGTGAACAATCTCCCTAATGTAGATCTTTTCCAATCTCTCCGAAGAATAGGAAACAACCACATGAATGAAATGCGCTGACTTGGTCAGCCTATCCACAATGACCCATACTGCATCAAACTTCCTCTGAGTCTGCGAGAGTCCAACAACGAAATCCATGGTGATACGCTCCCACTTCCACTCAGGAATCTCAATCTGCTGCATCAATCCGCCAGGTCTCTGATGCTCGTACTTTACCTGCTGACAATTCAAGCACCGATCTACATATGACACAATATCCTTCTTCATCCTCCTCCACCAATAATTCTGCCGCAAATCCTGGTACATCGGTGCCCGGATGGATAGAATACCGGGAACTATGGGCCTCCTCTAATATCAACTCACGAAGTCCATCCACATTGGGATACGACCCTGCATCTGTAAAAATCCATCATCACCAACTGTAACCTGCTTGTCATCTCCGTGCCGGACCATATCCCTAAGGACACACAAATGAGGATCATCATACTGCTGGTCTTGAATACGATCAAATAATGAGGAACGAGAAACTGTATAAGCTAGAATACGACCGGGCTCAGAAACATCCAATATCATGAACCGATTGGCTAAAGCCTGAACATCCAACGCAAGCGGTCTCTTTCCAACCGGAATATAAGCAAGACTACCCATGATGTCTGACTTCCTACTCAAAGCATCGACCACCACATTGGCCTTCCCCGGATGATATAAGATGGTAATATCATAGTCTTTCAACAGCTCTAACCATCTCCTCTGCCTCAAATTCAACTCCTTCTGCTTGAAAAAATATTACAAACTCTTGTGATCCGGGAACACCTCATAAGACATGCCATATAAATAATGCCTCCAAACTTCAGCGCGTGAATAATGGCTGCTAACTCCAAATCATGAACTGGATGATTCTTCTCGTGGATCTTCAACTGACGCAAAGCATATGCAATAACCTTTCCGTTCTGCATCAACACTGCACCAAGTCCAACCCGAGATGCATCACAATACATAGTATATGGCCCTGAACCTGCGGGCAAAACCAACACCAGTGCCTTGGCCAAGGCTGCCTTGAGCTTCTGAAAGCTCGCTTCACACCCATCTGACCACCTAAAATGGGCACCCTTCTGAGTCAACCTAGTCATCGGGGCTGCAATATATGAAAAACCTTCCACAAACCGATGATAGTAACCTACTAAGCCCAACAAACTCCGAATCTCTATAGCTGACATGGGTCTAGACCAATCCTTGACTACTGAAATCTTCTTAGGATCCACCTGGATACCCTCTGCTGATACAAGATGACCCAGCAATGCAACTGATCTCAACTAGAAATCACACTTAGAAAACTTAGTATACAACTGACTGTCCTTCAAAGTCTGAAGAACAACTTGAAGGTGATGCTCATGTTCCTCCCGACTACGGGAATAAATCAGAATATTATCAATGAAGACAATCACGAAGGAATCCAAATAAGGCCTGAACACTCGGCTCATCAAATGCATAAAAGATGCTGGGGAATTTTGTCAACCCGAATGACATCACTAAGAATTCATAATGCCCATACCGAGTGCAAAAAGCTGTCTTAGGGACATCGGATGCCCTAATCCTCAACTGATGGTAGCCAGATCTCAAATTGATCTTCGAAAATTCCTTGGCACCCTGAAGCTGATCAAATAAATCATCAATTCGCGGAAATGGATACTTGTTCTTGATGGTAACTTTGTTCAATTGCCGATAATCTATACACATCCTCATCGATCTATCCTTCTTCTTAACAAACAACACCGGCGCACCCCAAGGCGAGACACTAGGCTTAATGAATCCTTTATCAAGCAAATCCTGCAACTGTTCTTTCAACTCCTTCAACTCTGGCGGGGCCATACGATATGGCGGAATAGAAATAGGTTGAGTGCCTGGAGCCAAATCAATGCAAAAGTCAATATCCCTATCGGGTGGCATACCCGACAAGTCTGCAGGAAACACCTCTAGAAACTCATGGACTATGGGCACAGACTCCATAGAAGGAACCTCGACACTAGAATCACAAACATGAGCCAAATAGTCCAAACACCCCTTCTCGACCATGCACCGAGCCTTCACATATGAGATAACCCTGTTGAAAGAATGACCAGGAGTCCCCCTCCACTCCAGTCGAGGCAACCCTGGCAATACTAATGTCACGGTCTTGGCATGACAGTCCGGTATGGCATGATAAGGCGATAACCAATTCATCCCCAAAATAACATAAAACATCTACCATATCCAGGAGCAGAAGATCTACAGTGGTCTCAAGACCACCAATAACCACTACACATGATCGGTAGACACGATCTACTACAATAGAGTCACCCACCGATGTAGACACATATACAGGAATACTCAGAGAATCACGAGGCATAACCAAATAAGGAGCAAAATAAGACGACACATAGGAATATATGGAACCTAGATCAAATAAAACTGAAGCATCCCTACTGCAAACTGAAACCATACCTGTGATAACTGCATCGGAGGCCTCAGCCTCAAGTTTGGCTGGAATAACATAACATCGGGGCTGGGCCCCACCAGTCTGAACTACATCCTTGGGAAGGCCTCCTACTGGCTGACCTCTACCTCTAGCGGCCTGGCCTCCACCTCTAACGACCTGACCTCCACCTCTAACACCTCGACCCCCACCTCTAGCTGGCTGAGCGGGAGGTGGAACACCTGGTGCTGGAACTATGGCACGAGAACTCTGGTGCTGAGAACTGCTCGAGGCTCGAGGGAAAAATCTAGCAATGTGCCTCTAATCACCACAAGTATAACAAGCCCTCGGCTGCTGAGGCTGCTGACCCTAAAACTGACCCTGACGACCTGAGTAACCACCCTAAAAACCCTGAATCGGCGATGCACTGATAGGAGCTGATGGTGCACTGTAGGGCAACTGATCAGAATACTGCATATGAGAACCACGACCACTTGGAGCACTGCGAGAAACCTGAAGTGCCAAATGAAACGGCCTAGGAGGATGGCCCCTACCAAAAGAATCCCTTCCTCCAGATGAGGCGCCACTGAACCTGCCAAAATGACGGGGTCTCTTGTCAGACCCCCGACCACCCCCTGCAACAGAACCATCTCAACTCGTTTGGCCACATTGATTGCATCCTAGAAAGAAACCTCACTCCCTGTCTCCTTGGCCATTTGCAATCTGATCGGCGGAGCTAGCCCCTCAATAAATCTCCTCACCCTCTCTCGCTCGGTGGGAAGTATCATAATAGCATGCCGACCAAGGTAACAAATTTGGTCTCGTACTGAATGACGGTCATAGAGCCCTACTGGAGACGCTCAAACTGCCTCCGTAGATCCTCTCTGTGAGTGATAAGAAGAAACTTCTCCAGAAATAGCTGAGTAAACTGGGCCCAAGTCAAGGCCGGTGATCCAACTGGTCTGGCCAAACAATAATCTCTCCACCAAGTCTTGGCGGAACCTAACAGACGAAAGGTAGCAAAGTCGACCCCATTGGTCTCCACTATCCCCATATTTCGTAGAACCTCATGGAAGCTATTCAAATAGTCCTGGGGATCCTTTGAAGATGCACCGCTATAAGTAGTAGTGAAAAGCTTGGTGAAACTGTCCAACCTCCACAAAGCCTCAGCAGACATAGCTGCTCCATCACCGGTCTGAGCCATTATACCTGGCTGAACTACCCCAGCTGGTTGAGCTACTGGAGTCTGAAACTGAGGAGCCAACTGCTCCGGAGTGCGAGTAGCGGAAGTCTGGGCTCCTCCCCCAGCCTGAGAGACGGTTGGTGTTACAGGAAGCAAACCTGCCTGAGCGACACTCTCCATGAGGCCCACTAGATGGACCAGAGCATCCTGGAGTACTGTGGTGGCAATGAACCCCTCGGGGACCTGAGCTGGCCCAACCGGGACTGTCTGGGCAGGAACCTCATCAGCAAACTCTACCTGAGGCTCCGCCACTGGGGCTGCTGCTCTAGGCTGAGCTCTTCCACTGCCTTGTCCTCTAGCACGGCCTCGGCCTCTCGTAGGAGCTGCAACTGGAGGCTCGGGCTGCTGATTAGTAGATGAAGAAGCACAGGTTCTCGCCATCTGTGAGAGAGTAGAATAGAAATTCAGTTAGCATTTAGAATTCAATTCGCACGACAGAGAAGGATAGATGTGAAGTTATTCCTAAACTCTGCAGCCTCTGGGGGATAAGAACAAACATCTCCATACCGATCCCTAAGACTCTACTAAGCTTGTCAGTGAATTTGTGATGCCTAGGCAACCTAGTGCTCTGATACCAACTTGTCACGACCCGAATTTCCCACCGTCGAGACCGTGATGACGCCTAACGTTGAACCCGCTAGGCAAGTCAACATGAATATTCAATTTACCTTATTCCTTTATTATTACCAAATAACATTGGGAAAAAACAACACTAATATAGATAGAAGTACAAAATGGATCAAGGTATATAAACTCAATGTACGCCTTTACGAAATTTCACAAAAACCAATCCCAGAATTTTGGAGTGACAAACTCACAAATTGTCTATGAATAATACATATAACGGTCTGAATGAAATAAGTACATCTGGTTTTGAAATAACTAGAATAGAATGCAAAAGAAGTAGGAAGGGACGCCAAGGCCTGCGGACGCCTGCAGGACTACCTCAGAATCTCCACTGGACTGAAGGCAGCAACCTCGATCTATGGTCCGTAAGGTCCTACACCGGGATCTGCACAAAAGTGCAGAGTGTAGCATCAGTACAACCAACCCCATGTATTGAGTAAGTGCCGAGCCTAACCTCGGCAAAGTAGTGACGAGGCTAGGACACGACAACCAAAGTCAATATGTGCAGTTTAATAGTATACAGAGAAAATAATACAGCGAGAAATAAATCGTTAAGCATAAGGGAAAAAGGGGAATGAGGGGAAGAAATATCAAATAATGGAAATAACGAGGTAAGGCACAATTTAGATACCAATTTAAGCAACAGAATAGTAATACGAAAACAAGAGCACGACATCATTCTTCGTGCTTTTACCCTCGTCCTCACCATCAAAATCAACATATTCGGCACAACATCAGCCTTCGTACTTTTACCACACAATATCATGGCACAACATTATCCTTCATGCATTATCTCTCATATCATGGCACGACATCACTCTTCGTGCTTTTACAATCATAATATCGGCACGGCATCACCCTTCGTGCATTAATATTCACTCAAAATCTCATGCACGACATCACCCTTCATGCTTTTACACTCTTCATCACCCAAACACATCAAATGATAGCAATCAACAAAGAACATTAACGGAGTAAACAGAAATAAGCCATAACATCCCGGCAAGGGAGTCAACAGTGGAACTAATACCATCCCGGCAAGGGTAAACAACTATATCCAATCTCACTTAGTACATAACTTCACATAAAAATCTTCAACTGAAAACTAATACTCAACACTACTCAATATCAAGGAATTTTCCACCGACATGGATAACTATAAGGTGAAACTCAATTATTACTTACGAAAAACCACATAAATCACAATATTCGACTCACAAGCATGTTTGACACCAACGTATAGGTACTCGTCACCTCACATATACGTTGAACATTATAGTTACACATAGAAATTAGGATACAACACCTATTCCCTCAAGCTAAGGTTAAGCAAAACACTTACCTCAAATTCCACGACCAAACTCAAGCCTCGATTACCACTTTCCCTTTTGAATTTGACTCCAATTCACTTTTATCTAGACATATTCAACTCAATATCATCAATAAATGCCAAACAATTCCATCCGAACGCTTAATTATAGGTCTTACATCATTCCTCCCAAAAAGTCAAAAATCGACTCCGGGCTCGCTTGGTCAAAATACGAGGTTCGGACCAAAATCCGATCACCCATTCACCCATTCACCCACGAGCCCGAATATGTAATTAGTTTTGAAATCCGACCCAAAAATGAGGTCTAAATTCCAATTATACAAAAATTCCTAATTCTACCCAAATCCCCCAATTTCTACCATGAAAATTTCTGGATTCTAGGTTGAAATCTTATAAAAAGTAGCTAAAGATTGAAAGAGATGAGTTAGAAATCACTTATCAATGATTTGGGGAAGAAAATATTTTGGAGAAATCGCCTCTTGAGTTCTAGGGTTTTATTATTTTTGAAAAGTAGTAAAATAATTAAAAGTCCCGTATTTATATGCGCACCTGTTCCCTATCCACCGTTGTCAGCGAAAAACAGGAGCTGCAGCGAAACCTGGTCCCTACCACTGTCAACGGAATAATGGGCGCTGCAACAGAACCTGGTCCGCTGCCTCGGAATTCTAAACGCTGCCACGCCTTCAGGTTCAGAGAGTTAAACCTGCAACTTTAAAAATTCCAGTTATTTTTTTAAGTGTCAAAACACTTCGTGGCCTACTTGAAACTCACCCGAGCCCTCGAGGCTCCAAACCAAACATGCACGCAAGTCTAAAAACATCCTACGGACTTACTCGTGCGATAAAATTGCCAAATTAATATCTTAAACAACGAATTTAGCATTGAAATCAAAGAAAAATTTCAAAACTTCCAAAGTATCAAATTTCAAAACTACGGGTCCGAATCGCGTCAAATAACCTCCATTTCTTACCAAATTTTACAAACACAATTCAAATATCATATTGAACCTGTGCCGGGCTCCGGAACCAAAAACTTTATATTTTCAGTAAAACAGTTTCTTTCAAACATTCATTTCTCCGGCTTGGGACCTCGGAATTCAATTCCGGGCATACGCCCAAATCCCATATTTTCTTGCGGACCCTCCAGGACTGTAGAATCATGGGTTCGGGTCCGTTTACCCAAAAATATTGACCGAAGTCAACTTAAATCCCATATTAAGGCTAATTTAGCATTTTTCTAAGTTTTTCACATAGAAGCTTCCCAGATATATGCCCGGACTGCGCACACAAAACAATGTGAGATAATTTGAGGTTTTTAAGGTCTCGGAACACCATTTTGACTTATAAAACAAGGGATGACCTTTTGGGTCATCATATGCGACCTCCCCTGCCCCAGCCCATCATCGTAAATGCGAGAATGATCTCACAAATGCGAACATCACAAATGCGATGAAAACCTCGCAAATGCGATAACAGATACACCAGCACAGCTGAACCTTCTTCCAACACTCCGAAACACGTACCAAACTCATCCGAGCCCTCAGGTCTCTAAAGCAAACACCCTCACAAGTCTGAAAACATAATAAGAACTCGCTCGAGCGATCAAAACAGCAAAATAACTTCTAGAATCATGAATCGGACGCCAAAATACATGAAAATCACAATGAGCTTCAAGAACTTCTAGAATCGCAATCGAGCGTCCGAACCATATCAAATCAACTCCAAATGACACCAAATTTTGCAGGCAAGTTCCAAAACACGAAATGGACCTATTCCAAGTTTCGAAACCACAATATGGACCCGATAGCCTTAAAGTCAAACCATGGTAAAACTTAAGAAAATTCTAAACCTTTAAATTACCAACTTCCGCCAAATGATGCCGAAACTTTTTAGAAACATCCAAATGAAATTTTGGGAATATGCCCAATTCCAAAATCACCATCCGGACCTACTGGAACCATCGAAACTCCGATTCAAGGTCAAATACTCAAAAGTCAAACCCTAGGTCAGTTCCTTCAACTTCGAGCTTCTCAAATGAGAGGCACCCCTAAAAACCCTTTCGGAACCTCTCAAAAATCCGAATCGATGATGCCCGCAAGTCAGAATACACTGTGTGAAGTTACCCGTGACCTCAAACTGCCGAGCCGGACGCAATTGCTCAAAACGACCAGTCAGTTCGTTACATAGGAGGTTGTTATACACTCGTTTGTATTGGCGAAAAACATCATGTTATATTTTGCTAGGTCAACCGAAATAAAGCCTTTGGAGGCTGCCACGTGTTGTCAATAGGATGCGATAACCTGATTATAAAGGGTCAGCGTCACAAGAAGATGGCAGGTCGTCGACAAGGTCGAGGTGACTCGACAGAAGACGAGAACGAGGACGAGGACGAGCACTCCTCTTCGGCAAGCAGTAACACCTAGTTCCAAGATTACGATTCCTTAGGGAATATTCTAGTGAATATTCCTCCCAGCTATACTACCTAGGGTTTTATGGCCCATGTACCCTTATAAATAGAAAGATATGTAGTTATAGATTGGATGTGACACTTTTATTGGACCAATCGAGCCTGCTGTCTCCAATGGCCACATATTCATTCTGGTCGCCATTGACTACTTCACTAAATGGGTCGAAGCAGCCTCCTACAAAGCAGTTACTAAGAAAGTCGTGGCCGACCTTGTCCGCGACCGCATTGTTTGTCGGTTCAGAGTTTCAGAGTCAATCATCACCGTCGATGTTTCTAATCTCAACAGTGACTTGATGAAAGCTATGTGTGAAACTTTCAAGATCAAACACAAGAATTCCACAGCATACAGACCTCAGATGAATAGAGTCGTAGAGGCCGTATCAAGAAAATACTAATGAAGATGATAGAAAGGCACAAGCAGTGGCATGAAAAGTTATCATTCGCTTTATTGGGATATCGCACCGCTGTCCGCACATCAACAAGGGCAACTCACTATATGCTAGTTTATGGTACAAAGGTTGTTATTCATGCCGAAGTGGAGATTCCATCTCTAAGAATTATACAGGAAGCTGAGCTCAGTGACGCAGAGTGGGTAAGAAGTCGTTATGAGCAATTAGCCCTCATAGACGGGAAGAGAATGAATGCAGTATGTCATAGTCAACTATATCAGAACAGAATGGCCAGGGCCTTCAACAAGAAAGTCAAGCCGAGACGATTCACACCAGGGCAGCTGGTGTTAAAGAAAATCTTTTCGCATCAAGATGAAGCCAAGGGGAAGTTCTCTCCCAACTGGCAAGGTCCGTACATGGTTCGTAGAGTGCTGACAGGAGGAGCACTCATACTTGCAGAAATGGACGGAGAAGTTTGGCCGAAACCGATCAATTCAGATGCAGTCAAGCTCTACTATGTGTAATCTTTATGCTTTCTCAGTGATGTAAATTGAATTACGCCTGACCTGATTCCCGTTTAAGAGGGGATACGTAGGCAATCCTAAACATTCTATTAAGATTCTCTCATTATCATATATGTGCAAAGTTTATCTTTTCACATCTTTATCTATCTTTTCTCCCCCGATCCATGGGGAAGCAAAATATTCAAAGATTTATCATTATCCACTAAAGTCAGAAAAATCATTGGAAAATCTAACCTTTGTTGAGTGACTTCTACTCATTTATTTACTTAAATGTCATTTATTGCTTTCTTTCATACTGTTCAATCATTTATTGCTTTATTATTACTTCAAAATAGTGTTATCTAACGACACACATAAGGTATTCCTCATAAATACATTAGATCTATCATTTGGATATTAATATTGACTTAGATTAATCCCTTTTTAATATAAATCTAATTATATAAATGTAGATCTAAATTTTTGATCATACACCGTTTGTTATTTATTACTAGCTTAAAGATTTTCTTTGGTTAATCATAAGAATTAAGGCAAGTTTTAACATTCGATTTAGGTAGATTGGAATATGAATAAGATCCAATCATCTACTAGAATTTTTCATGAAAGATGAAGTTAAGAAGTTTGAGGTAGTTAAATTATTTAAGTTTACACCCCAAAAAAAAACTTGAATCAAATCAAAAATTGTATATTGATCTATTCTACTTGACATGTATCATATTGCATGGCAGTTCCGAGCCACACGATACATGTTTTCATTATTACAATTGAAATTGAATTATATATAGCTACAATCTGTAATCCATCAAAGTAAAGTATGAAGATGATAGACTGTAGCAATAATTCTAAAACTTTAGAAAGAGCGACAGAAGAATTGTCAAATGCTTTTTAATTCTTATTACTTGAAGAAACTTCCAGCCATTTAAAGAGGTCTCCTTTTTTATCACCTTCATCGGTAGAATCTCTGGTGGGGCTACGGTCGCCGTCATCGGAATCTTTTTTAAACATACCTTGACCCATTCTCATGACCCCGCCGAACCCACCTCCAGAATCTCCATCATCTTTCTCTGGACCATCTTCGTCACCTGATATTTTCTTGAGCATTCCTTGAGCTTTCTTGATATACTCACCGTACCCTCCCTCAGATTCACCATCACCTTTCTCTGAACTATCATCGTCACCGGACTTTTTCTTAAGCATTTCTTGAGCTTTTTTCAGATACTCGCCGTACCCTCCACCGGATTCGCCATCACCTTTCTCTGAATTATCGTCGTCGCCGGATTTTTTCTTGAGCATTCCTTGATCTTTCTTGAGATACTCACCATATCCACCTCCAGAATGACCTTCATCTTCTTCTGAACGTTCATGTTCGGAGTTGTCACCAAATTTTTTCTTCAACCTTCCTTCAGCTTTTTTCATATGTTCGCCGTGCCCACCTCCGGAGTGATCATCATCATCAACTTCCTTTGAACGTTCATGCCCATAATGGTCACCACCAGATTGTTTCTTGGACATCCCTTTACTCTTAGTCGTATGCTCGTCGTACCCTATTGAGACAAAATAATTAATGAAGTAAAGTAATTAAAAATAAACATGTTACACAATTTAATTAATTTAGTGTATAGTTCCTTGGTTCATATCTCACCGCTACTTAAAAAAAGGTTATATTCCCTTGTTTGGTTAATAAAATAAAGAACTAAGTCTATACGGAGTATGTTGAAGAATAATAGTCTCTTTCTGTCTTCCATTTTATGTGATGCGTTTACTTTTTAGGAAGTGAAAAAAGGTTTTATTTGATGTTTGCAAATAACTTAAATATTTTGAATTGCTAACTATTATTACTTATAGTATTTTTTATAGATAATTTTTATATATGTAAATTTTATTTCAATTTGAAAACTTCATGTCCGAATTTACACTGAAATAATTGTACCGTCATACTCCTCCTAAAAGATTTACATAAACTAGATCGTAAGGAGTATATATAAATAAATAATTAGAGATCTGTGTAACAATTCAACTAACTCACCTCCAGCATGATCATCATCTTCCTCTAAACGTTCATGTTCGGAGTTGTCACCAAATTTTTTCTTCAACCTCCCTTCAGCTTTCTTCATATGTTCGCCATGTCCACCTTCATGATCACCTTCCTCTGAATGTTCACGGTCATAATGTTCACCGGGTTGCTTTTTTGGCATCCGTTTATGCTCTCCATGCCCATCACCATCATCTCTTGAATTGTCGCCATCATGCTCCGACGAGTCCTTGTGCGCTGCAGTACTAGAACCTTTTTTGGATGACGAACCGGTGCCGGTGCCAGCAGCTTTGTTGGCTTTGGAATTTTTGAGCTCATAACCGTGGAGATACTCTTCAGCTTGTCCGATATACTTTCCAATTCCTTCTTCCCCAAATTTCCCGTAATGTGAGGCGGCGTTAAGAATGTCAGCGGCAGCTCCGGCAAGCTTTGCATTGTCGAATTCTTTTTGTGCGCCGCCACCTAATTTGGCTTGTGCGGCATCAGCTATCAGCTTTGCGCTAGCCATCAGCTCAGAGTTTGTTGGCTTTTTGTGCTCGTTGGGATTATGAGCAGCAGCAGCACCGCTTGCGGAAGCGGTCTCGCCACCTGCACGGGTGCCAGAAGTTTTCTTTTCATGGTGGTCATCGGAAGTTTCAGTGTCATCATTGTGTCCGGCGGTCTTGGCGCCACTGCGGTGGCCGGAAGTTTTCTTTTCACGGTGATCATCATCGGAAGTTTCTGTCTCATTGTGTGCGGTCTTGGCGCCACCACTACGGTGGCCGGAAGCTCTCTTTTCACGGTGATCATCATCAGAGGTTTCCTTGTCACGGTGGTCGGGATTTTCTTTGTCATCTTTGGAACTGAGAAATTCTTTTCCCTTTGCAAAAAGGGCGTCCATTATTATTTGGACAATGAAAAATAAAGTAGTATATTAAAAAGTGAAGTAAAAAATGATTCTTTTTTGAGTGTTGACGAAAAATAAAATGTGCTTTAAATGAGAAGGATGATAAAATTTATATGGGTGTTTTGGAGATATTTACTGAAGAATGAAGTGTAAAACAAAATTTTCGTAATTTTACGGCTATAAAGTCAACACCGTAGGGTAAGTATAACGATTGTTTTCCGCATAATACTAAGGTTCTTCTTCAAATTAAAAGAATAAAAAACGGACAATCTCACAAATGCACATTAAACTGTTGTTAATATACTCTTCTACTTTTTTAAGATTTCTTTCTAATAATTAGGACTTGTTTGGTAGTTGCTTATATAGGACATGTTAATTAATCGTATATTACCATAAGCTAACTAGTTTTTAGAGTACTCAATAATGCTACTATTATATCTTATTGAAGTGCACGATTCTGGTTATATTTTTAAATTTAGTCTTAAAAGATTATGTCGCGCCCACCTATGTCATTTTGTCCTTGTTCATTCAAATTCCATATGTTATAAATCCAACGCTAAAATCTATATATTTATCTATACTATATTAAAAATACGAAAATTTTTAGCGAAATATATATTTTTTATCCTTTAAAAATAGAGTTCACATTAGATAAAATAATAATTTAATTATTTTCTTAATTTGTAGAACTTTCAAATAAAATAAAATACTATTTATTAAATCTTTTCTTATTTGAAGTATGTAGGATTCATAACTAAACTTTTGGTTATGAAATCTTTCCTTTTAAAATTAGTAGAAAGTTTAATATTTAGGATTTCAAAATAAATATTGTCCGGGAAAACTAGGAGTATGTTTTCTTTTCCTTCTATCTTCTTACGGCAATCCCTTTGAAATATGTTTAGGCATTCATTCTCCTTATAGGCAACTTAGAATTCTAAGGGATAGTGAGAGGTTTATACTTAATAAATTTTTAATTATTAAATATAGTTTTTAAATATTACATAAAAATAATGAAAAGAAAAGTATTGATTGAATACCAAAGGATTTCAAAAATTATCCATATTTTCTCTATTATTATAAAAGTAAAAATCCCCAATGCAAAAAAATAAATAAATTATTTTTGTTATGTTAAGAATAAATAATCAACTCTTTGAATTAATTAATTAGCAAAAGAATTCAATTCAATTCTTTTTTTAAAATCTCATGTTAGTAAAGTTATTTTTCAAGTTGATCAAACTCTTAAGTTACAAAAATTTATTTTCATAAGAAGAGCACTAGCGGTGACAGAAATTAAAAATTGAGCAAAATTAATTATATTATACTATTGATTTGTTAATTATTTTTACTATTAGGTAGCAAAATTAATAATACTTTTCATAATATATTCCAAAGTTCTCATAATAGGCTTTTATTGGACAGATTTCTTTATTTAGTGAACAAGCTCAATTGGGTCAACATTCATTATTAAGAGCTAACATTTTTTAATTTTTATTCAATAACTCAAATATATTATTTAATAATAGTCACGTTATTTTTTAAAATTATATACTCAATGAAATAGAATACACGCACAAAATACGTACCCTAAGACTAATTATATTAAAAAGAGGGTAATCAAGCTTGATATTAAGTCAAGTGGCGTATTGAGAAAAGGCCCTTTGACACTTTTATGATAAAATTTAAATATACTTTTGGATAAATCTAATAACGATTAAGACAAATCAAAATTGATCAAATTTAATTTATGATGGAAACCAATTAAGATTGAAATGAAATGCAAGTACTAATGTTACAAATATAAGAAAAAGAGGTGATCCAATGCAAGATGTGAAAAATAATTCCATGTCCTACTTCTTAATTAATATCTAATGATTATCTATAATTATTATATGAAAAGTTTAAAATTTAGGTTATTTCTACATATTTGAATAACCTAAATTAGCATTTGACATGGTTTATGTTCGTGCATTGTATGAGTACTAATACTAGTAAATTTAACAGTGAAGGCTCTGCTGGTCCATCATTAATAACTGGGCCACCCATGATGGATTATTATAAGCAGCAGAAGCAATCCGAGTATCAAAATCACATGTCATCTAGACAACTAGTATAGACGGAATTTCACGGGTTACCTCTTGAAGCGTGAACAAAGTGCCTCTATCACGTGAGCCTCCAATTTCACAACAAATCAATGAAATCTCCACCACCCGCATGATCACGATCTCTGAGCGTTCTGAGGTCTTCTAATGTGTTACTCAAATAATATTCGGAGCGAAATTTTCTAGGAAAAAAGCTGAAAATTCGGGCATCTTGTCTTCTTCCTCTACGTGGAAACCCTTATTTATTTATAGCACAAGTTTTAAAGGTTAAAACCCTTTTCCAAAACCTATTGAGTTTTCTTTTCCACTAAGAAAATGATTTCTTTATTTTGTATTATTTAGGCACAGCAAGGACCACATAATTTAATTAACAAGGCTTCCAATTATGAAATTAATTTATAATTTTTGAAATTAATATCCACCATAATTAATTATGAATTATTCCACTAAAAATTCATAATTGTTCCTTACGCAATTTCGAAATTCATCAATTAAATCTTATTTAACTCCACATGTTAAGCTTCAGATACTAATCAATTAAATTAAATTACTGACGATTTAATTTATTGATTATTTCCTTTAGACTTTCGCTTAACTTATTTCATGTGTCGGATAAAAAATTCACCGGCGGGGTTTATACATGAAAACTTATAAGCTTTCATAAATGTGTACCATCAATCTCTAAACCGAGACATAGATTCCATCAACTAACTATTATTCTCCAATGTACATTATTATTATTAAAAGAATATTGCCTTTTGATAAATCAAAACAATAATAATATACACAACTAATAATAATTATATCAAGATTAAGAGTATAAGTACATTTAATGGCTAGAGAGTTTATTTTATTAAGTCAATATAAAATACTTATCTATACTTGGTCGGCTCAATATATACAAAATATACTAGCACAAGAAGTTGGAATTAAACCATTCTCATAATCAAGATAAATTATATTTAATCTTGTGCTATAATCATCCACGATGGTTTGTCCAATTCCATCATTAGATTGTGACCTCAAACTCTACACTTATAAGAACCGATTATTTAATCTTCCGTGTATAAGCTAAACTCTATACACTAAATCATCTACTATATAAGCAAATGGCACAGACTAATATATGATCTATTTAAAACTATATTAAAATTGAATAAATAATTATTTCATGATAAATACTATATCCAGACCAAACCCATGGTTAATAGATATATCCCAACAATCTTCCACTTAGACTTATAACCACGACAATTATTAGAATATAATATATCTAAACGCATGGTTAATAGTATATGCTCCATCAATCTCCCACTTAGACTCATAACCATGCATCTAAAACTTTCTCAGGCATTCTTTTACATCACTATTAAATGTCTTCACCAAATAAGATTTTGTTAAAGAATCTTGCCAAGTTATTTTCTGATGCAATCTTTGTCCAGTAGTGCTATATCGTAACTATCTAGTTTGGTTTTAAACTCTTCAGGGATCCTGTTATCGAAACTATCCCAAGAGTGTACACCTAACTATGGTTTTCCTTAGTATTATCCCATTGCGAAGAAGTACTACTAATATTACCTTACGGTATTGAAATATTAGTGACTTTTTACTATAGTGTTCATTGTTCAAACATCAGTCCCACTCGATAAAAGCATATTCTATCTATTAATATTCTCCCACTACATAAATGCAATGGAACGTCAATTCCGATGTGTGAGTTTTGATGTTCTTGAACATTTAGTTATTTCTTTATAGTTCCTGTAAAAATAGTTTACTTCTAGGAACATGGTTTATTGAACAATCCTTATCTAGAAAAATGCATTTGTTTTAACAATTGCCTTATTTTCTTTAGGCAATAAAATAAACCTCGATTCGTTTTCTTGAATATTCAATAAACATGCACCTATTCATTCTTAGTTCCAACCTACATATCTGATTTCCCTTTCAGCACATGTGCTGGACAATCCTATATCTGAACATGCCACATACTGAGCTTATATTCACTCCATAGTGCTATAGATGTCACAGGAACTAAATTCAAAATGTATTTTAAAGTTTCTAGGAAATATTCCAAAATCGAATAAGGCACATCTGAATAACACTTCATTAATCTATCCGTGTCCAAAAGAGACTTATTTTGTAATGACACAATTGGTCATTTTTCTTTCTAGATCACGTTCCCCTACATAAGACCGCCCGTATATGCCTTTACTGTTTTATGACTTGCGGGAATGGTTAGTTCGGGTTTGGAAGAGTTCGGGTTGAAACCAGTACACTTAGTTTCTTATTATTAACTTTAAAGGGTTAAATTTGACTTGGGTCAAAATTTGTAGTAAACGATGCTGGAACCGGGATTTGATGGTTCCAATAGGTTCGTATGATTATTTTGGACTTTGGTGTGTGTTCAGATCGGGTTTTGGATGACTTGGGAGCATTTCGGCGCCTAAAGTTGACAGTTGGCTTATTGAAGGTTTTAAAGTTCTTTAAATTTGGTTTGAAGTAGTTTTTTGTGTTATCGATGTCCGTTTGGAATTCCGAGCCTAGGAATAGCTCCGTATGATGATTTAAGATTTGCACCCAAAATTTGGTATCATTTCGATTATTCTAAGTATGATTCGGAGCGTTCAGAGTAAGTTGGAAGAACTTGAAGTTCATAAGTTGATTCTATTTGATTTTGGGTTGTGATTCTTAGTTTTAATGTTGCTTTATGTGTTCTGAGGGTTCGAGCGAGTCCGTCTTATGTTTACTAACTTGTTGGTATGTTTGGATGAGGCCTCAGGTGCTACTCGGACGATGCACGGATCGAGTTTGAGCTTGAAAAGTGCTGCTGGTGCACCATTTCTGGTGTGCCCGCGCCTGCGAGCTTTTGGCCGCAGGTGAGAGCTCGCAGGTGTGAGCTCTTGGTCGCAGAAGCTGTTTTGAGAGAGTGACCAGTGGCCCACCGAAGCGGAGGAGCTTCCGCAGAAGCGGGCTCGCTTCTGCGATGAAAAGGCCGCAGGTGCAAAAGAGGCTGGCCAGGCCTGGACCGTAGGTGCACTCCACTTCCCGAAGAAGAGGGAGCCCGTTCACAAAAGCAGAGTCAGTCAGCCTGGGCTAGGACCGCACCTTCAATGGATTTTCCGCAGGTGCGACGCCACAGATGCGGCCCATGGTCCGAAGAAGAAAAAAGCTGGAGGCAATGAGGTCCATATAATACGGGACTTAGGCTATTTTAGTTAATTTATTTCACTTCATGGTCAATTTTTGGAGCTTCTTAGAGGGGGATTTCCACCTAGCTATTCAAGGTAAGTAATTCCTACCCAATGTAAGTTAAATACATAGATTATGTGTAGATTTTAACATGTAAAGTTGTGAAAATTATGAGTTTAGTTGAAAAACCTAAGTTTTGATAAAAATGGGATTTAACCACGAAAATGATTATAGAATTTGGTGAAAACTATATATTTGAGTTCGTGAGGTTATATGTAACAACTATCTTCGAAAAATTTAGGATTCCGGGCACGTGGGACCGGGGATGAATTTTAGGAATCTTCCAATTTGGGTTGGATAATTACTCTAATAGTTAAATTATGAACTTTTTAACTTGTATTGACTAATTTATATGACATTTGACTAGTTTCGGATTTTTCGGCACCGAGTTGAGGCTTTAGAATGAATTTGTGGGCCAAAAATGAGATTGATAATGAGGTAACTCTCTTGCCTAACCTTGTAAGAGGGAACTCATCCCCTTAGGTGTATTTTGTTGTGAGTTGTTTGCGTAAGGAGCTACGTGCGCACTTGGTGACGAGAGTCTGTGCGTAGCTATACTTGAGGACGACAGACCCCTACCGCTCGGGCTCAAGGGCAAGCAGGTGCCATATATCAGACCTCAGGCACACTATCCGTGGGCGAAGCTCAGCCAGTTGCAGCAGCTATACCTGAGCCCAAACCAGCTGCGGCCAGCGAGCCGCAGAAGCTATTGGACAAATGGACCAGGCTACATCCTCATGTATTTGGAGGTGAGAGACATGAGGACCCTCAGGACTTTATTGACCGGTGCAGGGACAAACTGCACAACATGAGGATATTGTTTTCCCACGGGGTTGACTTTACCAACTTTCAGTTGAAGGGAAGGGCCCATATATGGTGGCACTCCAATCTTCTCGGCAGACCAACAGGTTCCCCTCCCTTGACTTGGGACCAGTTCACACGTATCTTTCTGGATAGGTATATTCCACCCTCTCAGAGAGGAGATTTTCGTTTTCAGTTTGAGCAGCTCGAGCAGGGTCAGATGTCCGTGATCGACTATGAGGCGAGATTCTCGGAGTTGTATCACCATGCACTTATGATACTTCCTACCAATGCAGAGAGAGTGATGAGGTTCGTTGCGGGTTTTCACTCTACTATTCAGGCCACTATGGCCCGAGGGGTTGAGATGGGGACTTCTTACGAGCTAGTTATGGAGATAGCATGGAGGATCGAGGGTGTTCATCAGTGGAGCCAAGTACAGATGTTGCAGGACAAGAGATTGTGTTATTTCGTAGGGTTTAATGGTGCTCCGTCTAGGGGCAGAGGCCTGTTTGGGAGAGGTCAGCCTAGTAGGCCCACATATCCTGCACCGTCGCCTTTTCGGGGTTCTCCAGCATGACCCTATTTTAGCGCCATGCCAGAGAGATCCTACCACCCACCAGCTATTCAGGGTTCTTCCATTGGGTATTCAAGCCATCAGGGTCATACTTTAGGTCACATGAAGAGGTTTTGCCCCAGACTTCGCGGAAAGGCAGTACAACAGAGTCATGAGCCTATGATTTCAGCACCAGTTTCCCAACTGCCCAGACACGGAGGGAGGTGGTTAGGGTCTGTCCTAGAGGTGGAGGCTAGACAGGTGGAGGCCAGTCATATGAAGTTCCATCTAGGTTCTATGCTTTTCCGTCCAGACCAGATGTAGTGGCCTCAGATGGCGTGATCACAAGTATTATTTTTGTCTGCGGTAGGGATGCTTCGGTACTATTTGATCTAGGGTCTATATATTAATATGTTTCATCTCTATTTGCTCATTTCCTGGGTGTCCCTCGTGAGTCCTTGGGTGCTCCTGTTTATGCTCGAGATGTAAAAAAGGTTATTGGGTGCTTGAACTCTGTCTTGATACAACGTATAGTCTAGAATTATGAGTGTGTTGACGGATCTTTCATGTTGTTTAATTGAGGAAAGAAGTAGATTTTCATGCCTTGTTGTGAGTTCAGACTCAGAAAGTTAAGTGATGGCGTAGTAATTGTGGCTGCGCAAGGGTATAACAAGATTCCAATTTGAGGCTAAATACATGGGTTATCTCCTACGGAGGTGTGATCCTTAAAATGTTGTGTGGACAGTTCCTTGTTACCAGCGGGGTATGTGTGTTGATATTTGAATTTGAACTTAGTTGAGAAAGTTGCCCTGATCGTCATGTGGATGTATGCGAGCTTAGTAGGTGATTTGAGGTACTATATGTTTGTGTTATGTGAGCTTATGAAGGATTTAGTTGAATCTCTGCGGGTATTATGGAAGTAATAGAGTATGGGTATGGTGAGTTATCAGATGTTCTATTATATGGCACTGAGCTAAGTGGGGAAGTCTACTATCACCGATTTGATTGGATGGTAGTGTTGTGCTGGTTTTGGTTTGAGGCATACTTGTGAATCAGATGTGACTTGCAGAGGTTGAGATCGAGGATACGGGTTATGTAACACTTTATGGGTATATGGGGGTCAAGGACGGATTGAGTTGTTATTGTGGTAGACGTAGTGCGCATAGAGTAGGACTTTGCTCGATTGCATTAGGGCGGGGTTACTTCTTTAAGTGTTGTTGTGCTAATGGGGCACATGTCGTTCGGCCCGTTTGGGTGATGCAATTGAGATTTGAGAAGAGTGGATGACTCTCGAGAAGGCTTCAATGGAAATTTGATTTATATGTGGAAATTGAGATTTTTCTGGACTTGTATATGGCTAGAATCTGAGATTTGCATCGGATGGTGTTGGGACTTGCGGTATTTCCATATCATTATGGATTTTACATTTTAGTATCGGGAATGTGAAGGAAACGAATTTAGATTCACATAAGGTATCTTCATAGTGAGTGTCTCGGTTGTGGTACTTTTGGGGTGCTTAAGAGGGAATACAACTGCTTATGGGCCTTAGGGCGGTGTGATTTTATGCTAGGATATCGTGGGGTGAGTTTTGGTTAAGGATCGTGGTGTGCTGGCAAGGTAAGTGTCCATTTGAGGGTAATTCGGAAGGAACTCAGAGAAATAGGACAACTTGGTAATAACTTGGATCAACACGGTAATGGATATGATCAGTTATCTGGGTACTTATGATGTGGTGAGCCTCAACATGTGTTTCATGGAAATACTTTTGGGTTATGGCGACCTGCGTGACTTGGTTAAGTTAGAGGAATTCGCTTCTGATAGCTGGGTTATGTGCAAATGGATTTCAAAGTGTTCTCAATGGTTTCTACCACGGTTCGAGGTGTATATTTCCTTCTGACGTGAGGAGCATGTTGCGTGTTGTGATTTTCTCATGAATGAGATCAAATGGAAGGTTCCTCGCTAATTGAGTATGTAGTTTTCTTGTGACTCAGAGTTGATTATGAGATTCTCGTACTTTTCATATTCATGATAGATGCTGTAAGTTGTGTGGGATTAAGATTTGCGTGTGCAAGGTCATAGTTTAGTTTTGAAAGGAAGGGAATGAATTCTTAGGCAACATGAGTAGTTTCAGATGACTAGATGAATGATATTACTACTTGGTATTGCCTGAGGAGAGCGTATATTACAGAAGGTGCACTGAGTGTTGACTTACGGATGCTTCATTAGTATTGTGGTACTCACTTGGTTGATCAACTGCTGATATTCCGATTTTGCTATGTGGCACGAAAGAATTATAGAAGTATTCCTCGTGGGATGATCGTGTATGAGAGATGTGTTAGACATTCTGGAGGTGGAGTGGGATCAGATATGGTGATTCGTGTGTTCTACTAATTTGGAGACCGGGAGTTCTCAAAAGTAGATTTTTTCGTGGGTGTGGACTGTGAAGATGTGGTCAAAGCTAGCCAGATGATAGTATATTTTATGGTTTGTCCATTATTAACTTTCAGAGAATTATTTATCCATTTGTAGATGACCAGAGCTGATTTGGGGCCCATTAGTTGGCCCAACGAGGATGTGTATTCTACACCGGGTCAAATTTGTCGACTCCTTATTGCTATTGTTGGGGGATGTGACATTCGGTTAGAGTTGAGATTATTCGTGATATGATATGATCTATGTGTTACTCCTCTATTCTACGAGATGTTATGATTTGTTGGATATAAGCACACATGGTGCGGTTCTGTTTGGGTCTTGTAGTAGGATTTGAGCGTGATGGTTATTGGGGTGTCGAATGGTTGATTGCGCTTTGGTTATATTCTCTCCAGACTTCAGTATATTGTGCTATTTTATTCTCCATGATTATGGTCATACACTTCGTGTATTTGATGTCGAATTGCGTGTAGTTGTTGATTTTGAGCATGGTAGCTTGAGGTATTTCATATGGACCCGTGTTTGGAGGGGGTCACGCATTGCAGTTGGGTTATGTCGGGATATGATCCTTTCTGTTATATTCGTGTGTCTTGGTTCTACTATGTAAGATAGGTTTGTAGCATTGCGGTTGTGGTGGTACTTGTTGAACTTGTGGGATGATTCTCTCGTTTGAGTCATTTTCCATGGTTGAGTACATTTGGGTTGTTGCTTATTGGTGCATAGATTGTGTGGGTTGTGGCTTTAGGTTGTATTGATGTGGCATGTCACTAGAGTGGTTGTGTGATGAGATGAGGTCATCGGACCTCGAATGGGTGCTATCCTATTTGTTTGCGGTATATTTGGAAGGATAATATCGTTGGTCAGCTTAGAAATTGGCTACAGTTCTTGTCAAATGAGAGGGAGCTCCATGACTTCTTGATCTGATAAGGGTTATGAGTTTCTGCGTGCTTCATTTCATCATTAGCAATGTACGAAGGTTTTAGAACAAGATTTTGTTTGATATGAGGTTTATTACCGGTTCCAGATTTTGCTTTGTCCAGTTATTGTGGTAGGAAATTATTGCTATGAGTATTTGAGTTATGTGGTGTTGATACCCAATTTTTCCTCAAAATATTTTCTTAAAATTGCATATATACCTTCAAAAACATGCTTTAGTAGCAATTGGTATTTTTCTATAATTTTTCCATATTTTTATTAATTTATTTTAATTTATCCAGTATTTTATTTCTAATAATTAATTATAAAATTGCGTTACAAACAATTTCAAAAGTATTTCTTGATTTAATTTATTATTTAGGGTCCTACTAAGATCAAATTATTTCACAATTAGCCAAATTGGCACTCTTTGGCTATGATTGCAATAACTTTGCAATTATAGCCTAATCATATGTTTTATACTATTTTTATTTAGTAATTAGTCATTTTGTATTTATAAATGCTAATCAGTCATTTTATTTTATTTTCTAAGCATCAATTTGATTTTATACAATTATTAGCTATTTTTATAAATTGTTTTATCTAATTTAATTAGGTATTTAACAGCTAGCCCCTTTTATTTTAATTATAGCCTAAAATTAGCCTAATCCCTAACCCAATTGAATAACCCAACAGACCCCCAGCCCAAACCAATTCCTACCCGGCCCAACCCCGGATCAATCTGAGTCGTTGATCAAATTAGATCAACGACCCAGATTTCACTTACCATAATTAAACTCTAACTACCCCCCTCAGACCCCTCATTCTCTCAAGACCCCTCATCTCTCTACTCTAATCTCTCTCTCTCTCTCTCTCTAATCTCTTCTGGAGACTTTCGTCTCTTCAGTTCCGATGAACTCCTTCATCTTCTCCGGCCACCCCTTTGCGGGAGAACTTGAAGCCTTCGTCCTCTTGCCTCCCATCGCTCTCCTATGCCGGTGATGTCCTCCCTAAGACCCTCAAAGGGAGAGAACCCGTATGCTTACACCCATGGTGTTCCTGTCTACTTCAAGCCTCCAGATCTGGATTCCGAGTAGGGTTTATGACCCTGAGGCTCGAGCCAGTGCTGTTCGATGTCTTTCTCATCTTCTCTGAGGTTTTCTGTAAAACCCTAACTCTTAAAATTTTCCGATTCTTTTATATCTATGATAGATTTGTGTATGTTTTGAGATATTTCGTTGTTTTTCTCAAAGATTCTCCGATTTCATCTAAAAAAGGTTCTGTTTTCAAACTAGGGTTTCATGACCCCTCTTAAACGATTTTTCCATGACTTTTTAGTATTATCCTAAGGTCTCTACTGTGTTTTAACAATTCATTCAAGTTTCTCTATCTTATATGAGTTGTTGTGTTGAAATCCCTAATTTCTAGTCCTAAACACTAAGTTCCTAATTCGTCTTTGATAATTTTGCATATGTGTTTGCGTTTCATGAGCTTTATGATTCACTGATATTTTACCCTATGTTATTCATCTGTGTCTTTGATTTTTCTTGCTTTCCCGTTTATCTCATTGTTCACTCTGTAATTCATATTAATCCCTAGTTTCGTATGATTTCACTACTAGGGTTTCTGACTTCTTGCATGTTATCTATTCAATTCATGTTAATCTCCTTTAATTGATGTCATTCCTATTCGAATCTATGATTCTCTGTAATTTTACTTTGTTAGGGTTCCTGATTTATTATTTGAATCCCTGATTCCTTGTGATTTGAAAAACCTTACTGATTTCTGATGGGATACTCTTACTAATTTCCGACCTTTTACCTTGTTACATGGTTAATTTACTGTTAATTGATCCCTATTTTCTTAATTGGAATCTGATGAACCTAGTCTCAATTGCATACTTTTACTGGGTTGAGATTGTTTCCTTATATGTTATATGCATGAGAACTTTCCTTATTTTGTTATTTGCCTACTAGCCGTTTGAATTTAACCCCTTCAAAGGGATACCTATGTTGATTTTACACTGTTTGAATATTCTTTTAAGCTATATATGGTGTCTTTCCTTATTTGTTACTCACCGTTTGAACAACTCCCTTAATGATGGTAGTACTTGAGCTGATTTCACTCTAATTGATACTAAGTTCCATAATTGTTGACTGATTCTGATTTTTACCTTATGCTTCACCCAGCTTTCAAAACTATATATGTGCATACTTTTTCTCTCATTAGGGACAAACTGATCTGTTCAAAAATCTCTCTCACAATTAAAAAACTTTCTGCTCTCTCTTTTGTGCTAACTACTACTATTCTAAGTTAGTCGGCTGCAAGCCAAGGCTAACCATTGTGCATCTCCTACTTTCCTGTTTGTGTTACTGCTTTCTTCACTTCACTGGTATGTTCTAATTTAGATTTCAGTCCTCAAACCAACATGTTTCTACTACTGTTGTAATTCAACATGCTTCTAATTTGCTTTTACTTATTATTCAGCATGTATCTAGGATCCTGAACTCCCCTCTGCATGTTTAAGTTAGGCTTTATTTGTTTATGACCACCATGTTTCTGTATACTTAGCACCTACTTTTTACATGCCTATGACTGGTACATTAGTTTAACCATGGTCTTAGTTGTTTTAGGTGTTAATCTAACCTAATACTTTACTGTGCCCCTAATCCTCTAAACCCTTAGGAGTTTCTGATTGTATGTCTATACGTGTATCTGCCTGCTATATGTCTGCCCTCACATGCTCTGTATTTGTCCCTCAAATCCCATTACACCTGTTTGTGATTGTTGGACTATCCTTGGTCCTTTGTGTGATGTTAAGCTTCTATTTCCTTCTTCAAAACTGTTTTCTTACTTACCCTTTCTCAAAACTGTTTTCTTACTTAAATCACTTTTTAAAAAATAAAAAGCACTCTTACATATACTCTTAGAAGTATAAGTTCAGCCCCCTTCGTGTGAGCACTGCTTTAGGGACCCTTTGAGTGCCCTCTAAACTCTGACACACAAGGCAGGCACTTCCCACACTGCACATGTTTAACTCTATTTTGGCTATGTTTGGGTGTGAGCACTACCCGGGGACCTTTGAGGTCCTTAGGGAACTCTGACACACCCAGACTATGAAAGGCTATGAAACATCAAAGGCATTGAGGTTTTGAAGATCTGGGCCTAATTGAAGGCTCCCTATAGAAGTAACTTCTTATTTTTCCTTTGGTTGTGTAATTCATAATTCCCGGCCTGTAATAATTTGTAAACAAAATATTTGGGAATGGATAGTGAAAAGGGAAGGGTAGTTGTGTAGGTTATACATGTTAAAGGGTAGATACCATGCCTCTAGGTTTACATTTCTTACGTGTGCACTAGAAATTCATGCTTAGGGCTGATTGTATGCAAGCATATCATGCATTAGATATCCTGCTCCTTAGGTCCATGTTTACTGTTTCAGCATCCTATTATGGTATTATCGTTTATCATATAGAAATCATGCTCTAGGATTAAATGTTAATATAAACCTGTTATTCATGTAAACCAGTTCTATTATCACTGTAATGTTGTGGTACACCTAGGAATCATGCCCAAGATAATAATGCGCTAATAAACAAGTCATCCTCATACTTGCTGCATAGCATGTTCAAATACTGTGACTTTATGCATTTAGAAATCCTGCCTAGGAATTCTGCATACCACCCATTCTGCATCCCTATGTGTGCATATTAGATATCATGTCTTAGGACCTTATTCAACACCTAGTTTAACTACTGATTGCATGAAAAAGTCCCTAAAAAATAGTTTCACCATGTTTCCAAACAACTGGTAATAGTTTTATATTTTTGCAACACCTAAGTGCAGCATGTTTAGGCAAACTAACTTGTAATAGTTTCTTTAATAATCTGGATAATTATTGGATGTTTTCATACATTTAGGCAAGCTTTAGATGTTAAATCTATTAAAACTGGAAACATACTCTTTTATACCTGCTGCTTGACTATTAATGGTTATAATCAGTAAGAAACTGATAAAATTCATCCTTCGAAATCAGTAATAAAGCTGCCTCACTATTGCATTCTCACATAGATATCATGCCTTAGGTTCTGAAGTTAATAAGTCCTTACTTGTTTTTGAGTCGTGCTAATCATGTGCATAATCTGTGGAGGAATACTTGGGCCTCGTATCTGCTCTTATTTGTTTTCCCTTATCTGAAGTCCTAACTGTCGTTGTTTATCGCTTAGAATCTTGTCCTTTAAACGTAGGGGTGAACCTAGTACTTCCTTTTAGGATAGTATTCCTAGCCTCCTCCAGGACTGGTAGGATGGGATGGGTAATAGCACGCAATAGAATCCGTGACCAACCCACGCTTTAATTACCTTCACGGGGTGGGAAGAATAGAATATGGGTATGATGACCAGTGTGCTAATACCACGTGTAGCCCCTCTTCGAGGAGTGATTACCGGGTATTGCATTGATGTGATCCATATTATTATAAACCTAGGACACCTGTATACGCTAGTTCGTAATCATATTTACTGTTTTCTAAGCATTTGCATGCTTAAGATTTAAATCCCCTCTTATTTGAGCCTTCATTTGTTATTTGCTTGTGGTACAAATTCACGAAACCATTTGGCCGGGAACCACACTTGTGGATCCTGAGGGGTGCCTAACACCTTTCCCTTAGGATAATTTCAAGCCCTTAACCAAATATCTGGTTAGCGACGTAGTTATAATTGAACCCCTTAGGTGCCCTAACGCACCGTTAAAATCGTTAGGTGGACTCTTCAAAATATCCAAACCCCTTTCCCAAAAGGAAAGAGTTGTCCCAACCAATGTCATAAACCCGATATTCCGTGAGGAAGAAGAAAAAAGGGGGGGCGACAGCATGGGGACTCTGCTGGGGATATCCAGGCTTTTACCATTTCAAATTGTTTCGTGAATTTGTGACTTTATTTTAAATACTTGCACCCTTTCCTATTCCCTTTATATGAAATTAATTTTTTACTTCGGGTATTTACTTTTCTTCAAAAACGTAACTGACATGTCTCTTTGTTTCCTTTTGTAACTGCTTTAAATTGTTACGGCCGTTTTTACCGCTTTCTTTAACGTGCAAATACGTGATAACTTGTTTTAGTACTTATTGCATAAATCATGCTCAACATTGATACTCCACTCGTGCCAAACAAAATACTATAGCAACGCTTGATGAGTGGTTTCGCCCTTCCTATATTATCACCCACTAAATTCGGAAAGGCTTATTTGCGGTAAAACTAGCCGATCAGCGGTGCGGTCGACGGTTCCATGCCTTTCCCCCTTGAGTTGTCCGCTCAAGGATACCAGTCTAAAACCCCATAGAAACCTTACTCTGTTGCACTATTGCATGCATCATGGTCAAACCTAGTCAAGCTAAAGTGTCGTCCGCACGATAGCGTTTAAGATAGCCTTATCCAAACGTCCACCGAGTTTCCCTAAACCCAAACGGATGCCCTCATGTTCTGTGCATTTATTTGGAGAACTAAATGTTTCCTGCTAATTATTGACGATAAATAGTCGAGTCCGGTGGGGGTAAGGGCCTAACCCTATTTGCTTTGTAGAAAAAAAAATGAGGCACGAAGTCCCCAGATTCGGTATGGTCTCCAACATCCACCCAAAATTTTTGAGTTGGTGGGAGGATCTTCACTCTAGCGACAAAGCTATCGTCAGGAAACACTTGGGTTATCTACCATCTCTTCTGGAAATCCAGCCTAATAAAATGATAGTAGAGGCTGCTACCCTGTTCTGGGATCGTGAAAGGTCTGTGTTCCGCTTTGGGAACATCGAAATGGCGCCTTTGATAGAAGAGATAGGAGGGCTGGCTAACCTAGTATGGGAAACTCCAGGGTTGTTGATGCCTGAGAACCGCACAGGCAAACGTTTCCTCAAAATGATGGGTCTGAAAAAGGACGCGGAATTGGTATGTTTGAAGGATTCGTACATTCCTTTTGACTACTTGTACGAAAGGTATGGATACAGCAAATCATACCGTACCTACCATGACGAGTTTGCTATCACCTCTCTGGGACACGTTCATCGCCGAGTGTTCGTGTTTATGGTTTTATTTTTGGGTTTGATCGTGTTCCCGATGAAGAAGGAATGGATCCATACCAGACTAGCCATGGTAACTAAGACCATAATGGAAGGGGCAAATGGGCAATATTTCAGCATTGTGCCCATGATCGTTGCAGACATATATCGGGACTTAGAAAGGTGTCAACAAGGAGCAAAGCACTTCGAAGGTTGCAATTTATTAATTCAACTCTGGCTCATGGAACATCTCCAAAAAGGCGAATATTGACAGGACATTCACCGCCGAATGTCGACCACATCGCTTTCCACCACCCAAAGCGAATGAATTATATCCCTGACATGTTCGCTCAGCCTGAAAATGTTGAAGGATGGGTTGAGCTTTTTGATAACTTGACTGAAGATTAGGTTCAATGGATGTTCGAATGGTTTCCAACGGATGAGTTCATCATTCGATCTCGAGATGCATCATTTCTGATACTGATTGGTCTAAGGGGAACATACCCTTGCGTCCCTCTTCGAGTTATGAGGCAAGCAGGAAGGAAGAAATTCATCCCTAGGGTCGAGAAGATGAGCCATCTTCGAGCTAACTTTCAAAATAATGATAGTCCTCACAAGTGCCAAGCTCAGCACCTGAGGCACTGCAAGGTTATACTTGAGAAAGACACCATCGAGCCAGACATGTATCACGTCGGTTATACCCCTTTCTATCTTAGTTGGTTAGAAGAGGATCTGGGTGGTCAGAGCAAGACGGGGTACGTCCGAGGTCACAGGGTTATAGATGAAAGGGCTGAAGCACCAGTCAAGTTCAACCAGCTACGCAAAAGGATCCGGGAAAATGAGGATGATCACCACAAGATAGATGAGTCCAACAAAAGACTGATCAAGGAATGAAAGGACATGGCTATCAACGCCAACAAAAGTTTGGGGTACTTGGAACGAGGTATAATCGATTTGAAAGAAAAGTTCATCAAAAGAGTTGAAGATTTTCAAAAGGCTGAGGGAGCTGCAGGGGGATACCTAGCCAAAACTTACCTGTTGCTGGGACTTCGCGAGCTGGGAAAGCTGCTCGAAGGAAGCAAGAATGCCGAATCTGGCGAAGTTCCTTCTGGGACCAAGTAGATAGGAATGTCTTTATTTTTCTATCAATGTAATAAGGGCAATGGCCATTAGTGACTTTTATTTCTCGTCTATCGTTTTGGGATTTGTCTGTTTTTCTTATCAATAAAATGAGCCATTTAGCATTTTAAGTTCTCCAAATTAATTTGTCGCTAGGCCTACCTCGGGCACAAAGAGGTTCCCAACTTAGGACACGTTTTCATTTCCGCATTATGTGTTTAAATACTGCCATACTCTTTTCATGATCCTCACTGACTTGGTTATCTTTTGTTTTTATTTATTTTTTTCTTACTCCCCTTCCTAAAGGTTAGTTCGTGCATTCTGGCATCATCAGCCTATCGCACCAGATCCAAGGGCCCTCCACCTACTCCTCCCCCTAGTCCTCCTAAGGGCAAAGACAAAGACAAAAGTAAGATGGAAGAGTCCATCGGCATCATAAAGGAGAATGTGATTGAACGGGTAAAGACCACTGATGGCCGAGGTATTCAGGTCCTGCATGAGAACATGTCACCACTTGAACAGAAATTGCTGAAGTTTCAGGAAGAACTCGATCAAGTCCGGAATCTGGCCAATTTTTCATTTTCCCTCAACGTCCCTGACGTCAACCTTCCAAATGCTCAAAACCCCGCACCTCCACAAAATATCCCAAGACAGCAAAATCATCCCACACCTCACCATCACACCACTCCCCCAAAGAACCAAATTCTCCCGACACAGTGCAATGCTTGCCACACCTCAAATAACACTCCACTACTCATCCCAGAACCCCAAAACCCCACAAAAGACAATTTTCACACCTATAACAATCCCATCTATGTGGAAACCATGACCCAGTCCACTTCGCCTATACCACAGGCATCCGAGTCTGACGAAAAGGATTTAGTTATCAGGAACCTGGCCGAGGAGCTTAGCAAACTGACCAGCCGAGTCCAGGCTGTTGAAGGAACCAAGGGGATCGAAGGGTTGAATTATGAAGACCTTTGTATCCAACCTGATGTTGAACTGCCCGAGGGGTACAAACCTCCAAAGTTCTAAATGTTTGACGGTACCGGTGATCCGAGAGTCCATCTGAGGACCTATTGCGACAAATTGGTTGGCGTAGGAAAGGATGAAAGAATCTGCATGAAGTTGTTCATGAGGAGTTTGAAGGGAGACACACTGTCTTGGTACATCAGCCAAGAGCCCAAGAAATGGTCAAACTGGGTAAGCATGGCGTCTGATTTCATGGACAGGCTTAGATTCAACACAGAGAACGCACCGGATGTGTTCTACATTCAAAATTTGAAGAAGAAACCTACAGAAACCTTTTGCGAGTATGCTACTCGCAGGAGGTCCGAAATCACTAAAGTCAGACCTGCTCTAGAGGAAGAATAGATGAACAAGTTCTTTGTCCGGGCTCAGGACCCGCAATATTATGAACTGTTAATGATGGTTGAGGGCCATAAATTCTTTGACATCATCAAACTGGGTGAGCGGATTGAAGAAGGTATTAAAAATGGTATGGTTACAAATTTTGAAGCCTTGCAAGCCACTAACAAGGCTCTACAGTCAGGTGGTGTGTCTAAGAAGAGAGACGTGGGAGCCATAATGGTTGCACAAAGAACTAAGTCCCCACTTAAATACCAAACCTATCTGACACCTCCACTCACATATCATCCAACCCCGAATTACCAAGCACCCTCACCAAATTACCAAACTCCACCACCCTCCTACCAAGCTCCACCACCCACATATCAACATGTTTCACCCAAATATCCACAACCCGCTCCTGTTTACCACACTTATAATTCCCAACCATCCCATTACCAATCACCCCCTGCACGCCAAAACTTCCCTAGACCTCGCCCCAATTTTGATCGCCGCCCGCCAAAGCAATACACCGCCATAGCTGAGCCCATTGACCAGCTGTATGAGAAACTCAAAGTTTCTAGTTATGTCACACCTATCGCTGTTGCCACCCCTGAGAACCCTTATCAGTGGGTTAACCCAAACAAATCCTGTGCATAGCATTCCGGAATGAAAGGACACATCATCGAAGAAAGCCGCTCTCTAAAGGACAAAATACAGGCTCTCATTGACAACAAGATTATTGTGGCAAAGGACCCCGCTCCAAATATCCGCGACAATCCTCTGCTAGACCATGAGGGTAGAGGTATCTATATGATTGAAATAGAAGATGATTGGGATCCCGAGGGGTCAATCGGGTTGATCGCAGAAGGCGATGACCCAAAGAAACCCTCAGTCACTCTCAAACCTATCACAATCCAGATTCAGCCATCTGAGGATGTTGAGGTGATATGTCTATACCATTTGAGTTTGAAGAAGCGCCACCTGCAAAGTCACCAATGCCAATTGAAGTTGAGTTTGTATCTCCAGCAAATGCACCAGCATCATTCGAGGTCACAGTCTTGCCACCATGAACACACATTTCGTTTGAAGTAAAGATGGTTGCACCAATTTCGGTGGCAATGTAAACCGCGCCACCCTTCTATTCAAACGCTATCCCTTGGGACGAAATGATCTGTTCAAAAATCTCTCTCTCACAATTAAAGAAACTCTCTGCTCTCTCTTTTGTGCTAACTACTACTATTCTAAGTTAGTCGGCTGCAAGCCAAGGCTAACCATTGTGCATCTCCTACTTTTCTGTTTGTGTTACTGCTTTCTTCACTTCACTGGTATGTTTTAATTTAGATTTCAGTCCTCAAACCAACATGTTTCTACTACTGTTGTATTTCAGCATGCTTCTAATTTGCTTTCACTTATTATTCAGCATGTATCTAGGATCCTGAACTCCCCTCTACATGTTTAAGTTAGGCTTTATTTGTTTATGACCAGCATGTTTCTGTATACTTATGATATTTTAGACGTCAATACCATACAATTATATAAGTTAATTGTGAGGTACCCAATTTTTCGAGTGTTGTCTCAATAGAAGACCTGGTTCTTCTTGGTGTTCCAACTACTACTGTTGTGGAATAATAAAAGCAGTAAAGTAAAAACGCAGAGATTTTTACGTGGAAAACACCTGGCTCAAAAGGTGAAAAAACCACGACCTACTCCTCAGTAGGATTTGCTCAAACTCTTCACTAAAACTCTGAGCCAAACAAACTTACAAAATAAACTCTTTTGTAATCCTAAGACTAACTCTAATCCCTTTGTAGTAACTAGCCCCCAACTAATTTCTACAAGCTTCAAGTTAACTGTAACTTGAACAATGCGTACCTATTACAATTGCTTCTATGAAAGCTGAAAAGATACAATATTAAAACTCCTACAACAATCAACTAGACTCAATAATTAATCAGATGGAACTGGTTCTTCTAGTTGAACTGTAGCCTTTGAATCGCACAATGATTCTGCTAGCAAAATAACTCTGGGAACTTTGCTTTCAGATTTTGATTCACTTCAGCTTTTGTGAATTAAGAATTCCAGCAGAAATACATCGAGTATTTATAGAGTCAGTTGTTGAGCTTGTCGTCCAATTCTAGTCCGACTCTACCTGCGTGAACAAATTCGTATCAAACTCAACTTCCTTTCTTTTGTTACTTTCCTTGCTGAATTCGACTTCAATCTTCTCATCAGTTTGCAACCTTTTCGCATTAGGAGACAATCTCTTGGTTCATTGATATTTCACATTCACAAATATCTCCTATGCATATACGGTTCATGTGCCAGCTATTCAGTTCAAGATGTGTGCTCTGATGGACCTGGTTCAACTGGTCAGCCATTTGTCAATCTTCAAAACTATGCAGTGACATGAGTCAACAAATTTCCCCTTTTTGATGATGACAAACTTTGTGCTTAATCCTGTATACACGTCAAACACTTTGTATGGTTTTAAGCATTAATCATAGAGAAACCAGGTTCATTAGGTAATAAATATCACTTTGAATTTTTTTGAAAAAGTTCAGCACATATGAAAAAGTTCAGCACATATCTTCCCCCTTTTGGCATCATCAAAAAATTTGCAAAATGATACACTTACCAGATTTATTAATTATTACTCATGGCCATTGAGGCAACTGCAGGTGAAAAGCATGATTAATCAACACAATAAGCCAATAAATGTAAGCTAAATAAGAAATTGACACAAGTCAATAACTAGAAGCAAAATTCATTGACTAGGAACGATTATCAACCACCATACAGAAAAACAAAAACAAACCAACCATGAGCAAAAAATAGAGTAAAAATAGAAACAAGTCTAAAAAGACAGAAACACGTCCCGAACTGGGCAATTGAATGGTTATGGGGTAGCTCTGGATAGCCTAAGGATGGGAAGGTGCAGAGGAGGTTGTGGTCTTGGATTGTAGGAGAGAAAGAATCTTCTTGAGAACACCCTCGTTCTTTTCTTTCTCCTTTGCTAATTCAGCCCTAAGAGCATCCCGCTCAGCTTCAACCTCAATCACACGAGACTTCAAACGAAGGATCTCCATATCCTTAATCTCGTTTTCCTGCACCAGAGTTCTAACTTTGNTAGCTTGTGCTCTGGCTTCATTTCACTCTTGTAAAATCGGCTTGGATTCAATATCCTTCTCATTATCACTGAAGAATCTGGTGATATTGATTGATGAGGCCATCCCATCTGGACAAGGCCATCTTTGCCTTGTGTAGTCCTCATAGCCCTCAGCTGGTATGTTCAGAATAACACCCAGTTCTTTAGCATCAAAGGAAACTTCAATTCCTTTGACCATGGAGGTGACCCTGCCTTCCTTGACAATGGCATTTCCCATGAATTCTACCAACTCAACCCTTACCAGCCTACCTTCCATGCGAAGGACCATGTCCTTCCAGCCCTGCACCTCCAGAGTTTCCAACAGATATTGCATTCCAGGCTCTTCTAGATCCTTCATTAGCTTACCCTTCAGTATTTTTCTCTTTCCAAACATGGTAACTCTGTCATTCACCTCTCCTATTTCCTTCTCCTCCTCTCCACTCCAGTCTGCATCATCATCCTCTTTCTCAACAATTTTCACTTTCTTTGGCTTGGCCATGGTTCTTTTAACAGATCTTGTTGGTGTGACAGACATTCTAGCTGACTTCTTTAAAGAAGCCTTAGCCTTTGTGGGTTTTGGTGTCTCAGCCACACCTGGAGTAGGCTGCTCCTCCTGTTAGACCAGGTCCAACGTCTTCTCTTCAATCTCAATAGCCTCAACAGGCTCTCTAACTTTCACTTTTCCCTTTGCTGCCCTCTTCTTCTTGCTCTCTTTCAGATCCTTTTCCAATTTCTCTTCTTCATCTCTCACAGTGCTACGAGTAGCTCTTTCTTTTGGAGCAGTAACATCAGCAGATTCAGAAACTTTTTTTTTCTTTGAAGGAACTCGGTGAGTTGCCTTCTTGGACTTTTGAGTCTTCCTTTTCTTGGGGTTATAGGACTCCCTAGTTTCTTCAGCCTTTCAGCCAATGTTTCTTCCCCAGATGAAACATGTTCATCTGTTCCTTTCTTCAGACTTGCAAGACCTGCTACAGCCTCCTCAACTATACTTCCCCCTAACTCTGTGACGTTTTCTCCAACAGTTTCAAGAATGGGACCAATGATAACCAGCGTGGTACCGTCCTCCCCAGATCCCCTCTCAACTTCTTTTCCCTCTCTCAAGAATTCTTTATTTTATACCACCCCTATGCCTTTTAGGCACTTCAACATCAATGACATACCCAACCAACACGAACCTTTTATCAGCAGAAGCAAATTCAGAATTGATTTTAGGATTACTTTTCTCAGAACTGGTTGAACCAGGTGCGTCTTCCTCGTTGGCTGATTTAAAAGATTCACTGGACGAATCTAACTTAGAACCTTTGTCCTCTTTAATAAAATCCTCCAAGAATTTTTCCCTAGTCCCAGAAGCAACAGATTTCCAAGCAAGAACTTTGAAACGACGATTCTTGGGGGCAGGAGTAGGGTTCGGAGTGGGTTCAGGAATGGGTGTATTTTCATGGGTTGACGAAATTTCTGGTGATTGAGAACTGTATACAGATGGAGAATTAGATACAAATTCAGAATTTCCTCCATCGTAATCACGATTAGGTGATGAATTAGAAGAAGAAACGGGTGGTGGTGAAGACATGATTATGTATTGCTAGGAAGAAAATGTGAGTAATCAATTTTGGTTTGTGTAGAATGAATTGAACTTGGTTCGACGGTTGTTTTATGAAGAGAAGAGTAATGATGACCTTTTATAAGATGTGGCTAGGGAGATTTCAACATGCAGAATGTGTACTCAAGTAGGAGTCTAATCGCCGAAGGACTGACTTGATTAGACATTTAATTTCATCCTAAAACTAGGCTAATTAAGTGAAGACTAGACTTCTTGAAACTGGTTCAATTTGGGTAAGTACGAAGTATTTGAATTTGAACCAATTATGGAAAGAATCCTGCTCATGTATGATTTTAATTGAATTAATATATGGAGAAGAGTACGTACCTCGTCAGTCAGATGAATCAGCATGGATGAACCAGGTTCATCCTGTTAGAGATCTTTAAATTGCCTCAATTTACAAAGATAGATAAATATTATTAGTATCCAGGAAATCATATTAATACATGGTTCAAGAGTATGGCAATAAAGACATGATGCTGAGCAATTATTAATCTGATTAAGTACCTAATTAAAATTTTCTAGCCAAATTTTTCTTTTCAATTTTTTTTCAATCAGGTGATCTTAATCATCTCTAATTCCAGCCCGTTTCTCTCAAAATTCTCCCTACTAAGTGCTTTAGTGAATATATCAGCAATTTGATGATCAGTAGCACAAAATTCGATTGAGATCATGCCTTTTTCATAGTTATCCCTTAGGAAATGGTACCTAACATCTATGTGCTTAGTCCTCTTGTGATGAACCGTTCGTCATACTAATAGCACTAGTGTTATCACAGAAAATAGTAATGTATCGCACATCAATACCAAAATCCATGAGTTGTTGCTTGATCCATAGCAACTGGACACAACATGAGGCTGCAGGCACATATTCAGCCTCAGCAATAGATAAGGCTACTGAATTTTGTTTCTTGGTGGCCCAAGAAACAAGGCAGAAGCCCAAAAAGTGAGCCATGCCTGAAGTAATTTTCCTGTCAACTAGGAAACCTGCATAATCAGCATCAACATATCCTACAAGGTCTAAATTACTACCTTTAGGATACCAAAGACACAAATCAGTGTTGCATTTCAGATATCTCAAAATTCTTTTCACTGCAGTGAGGTGGGACTCCTTTGGATTTGCCTGAAACCTAGCACACAATCCCACGCTGAACACAATATCGGGTATGTTGGCAGTGAGATATAATAGAGACCCAATCATCCCTTTGTATAGCTTCTGATCAACAGATGAACCAGGTTCATCCAGATCCAATTTTGTAGCTGTGGCTGTGGGAGTGTCTATTTATTTTGAGTCTTCCATTTTAAACTTCTTGAGAAATTCTTTCACATACTTTTGTTGGTGGATCATTGTTCTATTTGGGGTTTGCTTAATTTGCAAGCCTAGAAAAAAGTTTAGCTCACCCATCATACGCATCTCAAACTCACTTCCCATTAGCATAGCAAATTCCTTGCTCAATTTTTCAGAAATCGCCCCAAATATCATCCAAATTTATTTGCACAACCAGGAGATCCTTACCTTTTTCCTTTAAGAACAAGGTACTGTCAATTTTGCCTCGTTTGTACCCATGTTCTAGCAGGAATTTTGATAATCGTTCGTTCCATGTTCTTGGTAATTGTTTGAGACAATATAGACCCTTGTCAAGTTTGTATACGTGGTCAGGTGACTCCTTGCTTTCAAAACCCAGAGGATGCTTGACAAATACATCTTCGTTCAGATAGCCATTGAGAAAGGCACTCTTAACATCCATCTGATAAAGAGTGAATTCCATGTGTGCAGCAAATGCTATAAGAAGTCTGATTGCCTCCAGTCTTTCCACAGGGGCAAAGGTCTCATCATAGTCAATTCCTTCTTCTTGACTATAACCTTTGAACAAATAATCTTGCCTTATTCCTTGTAACAATTCCATCCTCATCGAGCTTGTTCCTGAAGACCCACTTGGTGCCAATCATTGATCTGTCTAGTGGTCTGGGTACCAAGTGCCATACTTGACTTCTTTCAAACTGATTCAGCTCCTCTTGCATGGAATTTACCCAATCCGCATCTTGTAGGACTTCCCAATGTTCTTTGGTTCGATCATGGATAGAAAGGCATCAAACGCACACAGATTTTTCAAGGATGATCTTGTTTTGATTCCGGATGTCAAATCTGTTATGATGTTCTCAAGAGGGTGAGAACTCTGATAGCTGTGTGGTTTAGGTACCAGCTATTCATTCCTAGATGATTCCATGGTGTCTTGTTGCTGTGGAGCAGGATCAAGGCTAGGTTGCATATGTTGAATTCCCCCTGTCATGATGCTTGGGGTAGTTGAACCTGGTCCATCACCTGTTCCACCTT
>ML420248.1:1977-16060 GCA_005239525.1 Nicotiana knightiana
GCATTCTGCCAGAAGTGCCTGTATTATCGCCTGCCATGGTCCAGGCCATAGGCCTTGGTACGGAGCCAGTACCAGATCGCATGATATTTGTTTGGGACATCAAATACGACCCAAGGAACCATAACCAACGCTTCGAAATGATCAAGTTACATTTTTGGCACTTTATGTCAATTAAACTGGAATTCCGCAAGTCACGCCTATATTATCGCCTGCCATAATCCAGGTCAGACGCTTTTGTACAGAGCCGGTACCGGATCGCATGATATTCTTTATGTACATCAAATACGAACCAAGGAACCATAACCAACGCTTCGAAATGATTAAGTAACATTTTTTAGCATTTTATGGATATTAAACTAGAATTCCGCTAGTCGTACCTGTATTATCGCCATCCATGGTCCAGGCCAGACGCCTTGGTATGGTGCTGGTACTGGATCGCATGATATTTTTCCGGGACGTCAAACACGACCCAAGGAACCATAACCAACTCTTCGAAATGATCAAGTTACATATTTTGGCATTTTATGGCAATTAAACTGGTAGTCCGCCATGTCCTGCATGTATTATCGCCTACCATGGTCCAGCCCGGATGGCTTGGTACGTTGCCAATATTGGATCACATGATATTTGTCCGGGACAGTAAATACGACCCAAGGAACCATAACTAATTCCTCGAAATGATCAAGTTACATTTTTTGTCATTTTATGTTAATTAAACTGGAATTCCGCAAGTCATGCATGTATTATCGCCTGCCATAATCCAGGCCAGACCCTTTGGTACAGAGCCGGTACCAGATCGCATGATATTTTTTCTGGACATCAAATACAACCCAAGGAACCATAAACAACGCTTCGAAATGATTAAGTTACATTTTTTTAGCATTTTATGGATATTAAACTGGATATTAAATTGGCATTCTGCTAGAAGTGCATGTATTATCGCCTGCCATGGTCCAGACCATATGCCTTGGTACGGAACCGGTACCGGANAACGCCTTGGTATGGAGCCGGTACCGAATCATATGATGTTTGTCCGGGACATCTAATACGACCCAAGGAACCATAATCAACGCTTCGTAATGATCAAGTTACATTTTTTGGCATTTTATGGCAATTAAACTGGATTTCTGCTAGTCGTGCCTGTATGATCGCCTGCCATGGTCCAGGTCGGAAACCTTGGTACGGATCCGGTACCAGTTCGCATGATATTTCTCTAGGACATCAAATACGACCCAAGGAACCATAACCAATTTTTCGAAATGATCAAGTTACATTTTTTGGAATTTTATGGCAATTAAACTAGACTTCCGCTAGTCGTACCTGTATTATCGCTTGCCATGGTCCTGGCCAGACGCCTTGGTATGGAGCCGATACCGGATAGCATGATATTTGTCCGGACAAAAAATACGACTTTAGGAACCATAACCAATGCTTCGAAATGATCGATTTACATGTTTTTCCATTTTATGGCAATTAAACTGGAATTCCGCTAGTCGTGCCTGTATTATCGCCTGCCATGGTCCATGCCGGACATCTTAGTACGGAGCCAGTTCTGGATCGCATGATATTTGTTTGGACATCAAATACGACATTAGGAACCATAGCCAACGCTTTGAAATAATCAAGTTACATTTTTTTAAATTTTATGGCAATTAAACTGGTATTCCGCCAGCCGTGCCTGTATTATCACCTGCCATAGTCCAGGCCGGACGCCTTGGTACGAAGCCGGTACCAAATAACATGATATTTCTCCGGGACATCAAATACGACCCAAGGAACCATAACCAACGCTTCGAAATGATCAAGTTACATTTTTTGGCCTTTTATGGCAATTAAACTGGAATTCCGCCAGTCGTGCCTATATTATCGCTTGCCATGGTCCAGGCCGGACGCCTTGGTATGGAGCTGGTACCGGGTCGCATGATATTTGTTCGGGACATCAAATACAACCCAAGGAACCATGGTACAGAGCCGGTACCGAATCTCATGATTCCGAGACATGAAATATGACCCAAGGAACCATAACCAACACTTCGAAATGATCAAGTTACATTTTCTGGCATTTTATGGCAATTAAACTGGAATTCCGCAAGTCGTTCCTGTATTATCGCCTGCCATGGTCCATGTCGGACGCCTTGGTACAGAGCCGGTACCGGGTCGTTTGATATTTGTCCGAGACATTAAATATGACCCAAGGAACCATAACCAATGCTTCGAAATGATCAAGTTACATTTTTTTGCATTTTATGGCAATTAAACTGGAATTCCGATAGTCGTGCCTGTATTATTGAAGTGGAGAAAGACCAGAAGCTGGTAGTTGAGGTGGTGGCTGAGAAAGAAAAGTCCCAAATCACTGGGAAAAAGAGACTGCCAGCTCCATTCCCTTAAAGGCTGGCCAAATACAAAAAGGATGAACAGTACAAAAAATTCTTGGACATGCTAAAGAAAATACAGATAAATATCCCATTGATTGATGCGTTGAAGGAAATGCCTGGTTACGCTAAAATGATGAAGGAATTTATGTCCAGAAAAATTTGACTTCCAAGATCTAGCTACTGTCACCCTTACTCAGACTTGTAGTGTGGTGCTGACGCGACCTATTGCTGAAAAGTTGTCTGATCCAGGGAGTTTTACAATTCCTTGTACCATTGGCAACTTAGCTTACGCCAAAGCTCTATGTGACTTAGGGGCCAGCATTAATCTGATGTCGCTGTCCATATATAGAAGACTGGGGATTGGTAGAGCCACGCACACCTCCATGCTGCTACAACTTGTTGATATGACGGTGAAGAGATCGTCGGGTATTCTGGATGATGTATTGGTGCAAGTGGGGAAGTTTGTATTTNACATGATATTTATTCGAGACATAAAATACGACCCAAGGAACCATAATAAACACTTCAAAATGATCAAGTTATATTTTTTGTCATTTTGCAATTAAACTGGAATTCCACCAATCGTGCCTGTATTATCGCTTGCCATGGTCCAGGTCGGACGCCTTGGTATGGAGCCGGTATCAGATAGCATGATATTTGTCCGGGACATCAAATACGACCCAAGGAACCATAGACAACGCTTTGAAATGATCAAGTTACATTTTTTGGCATTTTATGACAATTAAACTCTAATTCCGCAAATCGTGCCTATATTATCACCTGCCATGGTTCAGGCCCGACGCCTTGGTACGGAGCTGGTACCGGATCGCATGATATTTGTCCGGGACATAAAATATGGCCCAAGGAAACATAGACAACGCTTTGAAATGATCAAGTTACATTTATTGGTATTTTATGGCAATTAAATTGGAATTCTGCTAGTCGTGCTTGTATTATCGCCTGCCATAGTCCAGGCCGGACGCCTTGGTACAGAGCCGGTACCAGATTGCATGATATTTGTCTGGGACATCAAATACTACCCAAGGAACCATTGCCAACGCTTCGAAATGATCAATTTACATTTTTAGCATTTTATGGCAATTAAACTGGAATTCCGCCAGTTGTGCCTGTATTATAGCCTGCCATGGTCCTGTCCAGACGTCTTGGTACAGAGGCGGTACCGGATCGCATTATATTTGTCCAGGACATTAAATACGAACTAAGGAACCATAACCAACGCTTCGAAATGATCAAGTTACATGTTTTGGTATTTTATAGAATTAAATTGGAATTCCGCCAGTCGTGCCTTTATTATCACCTGCCATGGTCCAGGCCGGAGGCCTTGGTACGGAGCCGGTACCGGATCGCATGTTATTTTTCTGGGACATCAAATACGACCCCAAAGAACCATAACCAAATCTTCTAAATGATCAAGTTACATTTTTGGCATTTATGTCAATTAAACTGGAATTCCGCAAGTCGTGCTTGTATTATCGCCTGCAATAGTCCAGGTCGGACGCCTTAGTACGAAGCTGGTAACAGATCGTATGATATTTTTTCGGGACATCAAATACGACCCAAGGAACCATAACCAACGCATCAAAATAATCAAGTTACATTTTTGGCATTTTATGGCAATTAAACTTGAATTCCGCCAGTCGTGCCTGTATTATCGCCTGCCATGGTCCAGGCCGGACGACTTGGTACGAACCGGTACCGGATCGCATGATATTTTTCCAAGACATCAAATACTACCCAAGGAACCATAAACCAGCGCTTCGAAATGATCAAGTTACATTTTTTGGCATTTTATGGAAATTAAACTAGAATTCTGCCAATTGTGCCTGTATTATCGCCTGCCATAGTCCAGGCCGGACGCCTTTGTACGGAGCTGGTAACGGATCGCATGATATTTGTTCGGGACATAAAATACGACCCAAGGAACCATAACCAACGTTTCGAAATGATCAAGTTACATTTTTGGCATTTTATGTCAATTAAACTGGATTTCCGTAAGTCGTGCCTGTATTATAGCCTGCCATAGTCCAGGCCGGACGCCTTGGTAAAGAGTCGATACCGAATTGCGTGATATTTGTTCGGGACATCAAATACGACCCAAGGAACAATAACCAACGCTTCAAAATGATCAAGTTACATTTTTTGGCATTTTATGGCAATTAAACTGGAATTGCTCCAGTCGTGACTGTATTATCGCCTAACATGGTTCAGGCCGGATGCCTTAGTATGGAGCCGGTACCGGATCGCATGATATTTTTCCGGGACAGCTAATACAACCCATGGAACCATAACCAACACTTCGAAATGATCAAGTTACATTTTTGGCATTTTAAGGCAATTAAATAGGCTTTCCGCCAGTCGTGCCTGTATTATCGCCTGCCATGGTCCAGGTCGGACGCCTTGGTACGGAGTCAGTATTGGATTGCATGATATTTTTCTGGGGAATCAAATCCGACCCAAGGAACCACAACCAACGCTTCAAAATGATCAAGTTACATTTTTTGGCATTGTATGGCAATTAAAATGGAATTCCGCAAGTCGTGCCTGTATTATCGCCTGCCATAGTCCAGGTCAGACGCCTTGGTAAGGAGCCGGTATTGGATAGCATGATATCTGTCCGGGACATCAAATATGACCTAATTAACCATAACCAACACTTCGAAATGATCAAGTTAAATTTTTTGACATTTTATGAAAATTAAACTGGAATTGCGCTAGTCGTGCTTATATTATCGCCTGCCATGGTCCAGGCCGGACGCCTTGGTACGGTGCCGGTACCGGATCGCATGATATTTGTCCGGGACATCAAATACCACCCACGGAACCATAACCAACGCTTCGAAATGATCAACTTACATTTTTTGGCATTTTATGGCAATTAAACTGGAATTTCACCAGTCGTGCCTATATTATCGCCTGCCATAGTCGAGGCAGGACGCCCTTGAACGAAGTTGGTTACGGATCACATGATATTTTTCCGGGACATCAAATACGACCCAATGAACCATAACCAATGCTTCAAAATGATCAAGTTACATTTTTTGGCATTTTATGGCAATTAAAATGGAATTCCGGCAAACGTGCCTCGTTTATCGCCTACCATGGCCAGGCCGGACGCCTTGGTACGAAGCCGGTACCGAATCGCATGATATTTGTCCGAGACATCAAATACAACCCAAGGAACCATAACCCACCGCTTCGAAATGATTAAGTTACATTTTTTGGCATTTTATGGCAATTGAACTAGAATTCTGCCAATTGTGCCTGTATTATCGCCTGCCATGGTCCAGGCCAGACGCCTTGGTACGGAGCCAGTGCCGGATCATATGATATTTGTCCGGGACATCAAATATGACCCTAGGAACCATAACTAACGCTTTGAAATGATCAAGTAACATTTTTTGGCATTTTTTGGCAATTAAACTGCACTTCTACCAGTCATGCCTGTATTATCGCCTGCCATGGTCTAGGCCGAACGCCTTGGCACGGAGCCGGTACCAGATTGCATGATATTTGTCTGGGACATCAAATATGACCCAAGGAACTATGCCTGTATTATCTCCATCCACGGTCCAGCCTAGATGCCTTGGTATGGAGTCGGTACCGGATCGCATGATATTTGTCAAGGACATCAAATACGACCCAAGGAACCATAACCAATTCTTCGAAATTATTTAGTTACATTTTTTGGCATTTTATTGAAATTAAACTGGAATTCCGCCAGTCGTGCATGTACTATCGCCAGCCACGGTCCAGGCCGGACGCCTTGGTACAGAACCGTTACCGGATATCATGATATTTGTCCAAGACATAAAATACGACCGAAGGAACCATAACCAATGCTTCGAAATGATCAAGTTACATTTTTTGGCATTTTATGGAAATTAAACTGAATTTCCGACAATCGTGCATGTATTATCGCCTGCAATAGTCCAGGCCGGATGCCTTGGTACGGAGCCGGTACCATTACACATGATATTTCTCCGGGAAATCAAATATGACCCAAGGAACCATAACAAAAGCAACTAAAGGATCAAGTTACATTTTTTGGCAATTTATTGCAATTAAACTGGAATTCCGCCATTCGTGCCTGTATTATCGCCTGCCATGGTCCATGCCGGACAGCTTGGTACTAAGCCAGTACCGGATTGCATGATATTTGTTCGGGACAAAACATTCGACACAAGGAACCATAACCGACGCTTCGAAATGATCAAGTTACAATTTTTTTGCATTTTATGGCAATTAAATTGGAATTCCGCCAGGCGTGCCTGGATTATCGCCTTCCATGGTCCAGGCCGGACGCCTTGGTACGAAGCCGGTTCCGTATCGCATGATATTTTTCAAGGACATCAAATACGAGCCATGCAACCATAACCAACGCTTCAAAATGATCAAGTTAATTTTTTTGGAATTTTATGGCAATTAAACTGGAATTCCGCCAGTCGTGCCTGTATTATTGCCTGCCATGGTCCAGGCCGGACGCCTTGGCACGGTGCCGCTACCGCATCGCATGATATTTGTCTAGGACATCAAAATATGACCCAAGGAACTATAACCAATGCTTCGAAATGATCAAGTTACATTTTTTTGGCATTTTATGGCAATTAAACTGGAATTCCACCAATCGTGCCTGTATTATCGCCATCCATGGTCCAGGCCGGACGCCTTGGTATGGAGCCGGTACCGAATCGCATGATATTTTTCCGGGACATCAAATAAGACCCAAGGAACCATAACCAACTCTTCGAAATGATCACGTAAAATGTTTTGGAATTTTATGGTAATTAAACTGGTATTCCGCCAAGTCCTGTCTGTATTATCGCCTGCCATGGTCCAGCCCAGACGCCTTGGTATGTAGCCGATTCTAAATCTCATGATATTTGTCCGGGACGTCAAATACGACCCAAGGAATCATAACCAACGCTCTGTAATGATCAAGTTACATTTTTTGGCATTTTATGGCAATTAAACTGGAATTCCTCCAGTCGTGCCTGTATTATCGCCTGCCATGGTCCAAGCTGGAAGCCTTGGTACGTAGCCATTACCGTATCGCAGGATATTTTTCCGGGACATCAAATACGATCGAAGGAAGCATAACCAATGCTTCGAAATGATCAAGTTACATTTTTTGGCATTCTATGGCAATTAAACTGGAATTCCGCCAAGTCATGCATGTATTATCGCATGCCATGGTCCAGGCCGGACGCCTTGGTGACGGTATCGAATCACATGCTATAAGTCCGGGACATCAAATACGAGCCAAAGAACCATAGACAACGGTTCGTAATGATCAAGTTACATTTTTTTGGCATTTTATGGAAATTAAACTGGAATTCCACAAGTCGTGCCTGTATTATCGCTTTCTATTTTCCAGACCGGACGCCTTGGTACGGACCGGTACCAGATAACATGATATTTCTCCAGGACATCAAATACGATCCCGCTTCGAAATGATCAAATTACATTTTTTCGCATTTTATGGCAATTAAACTGGAATTCCGCCAGTCGTGCCTATATTATCGCCTACCATGGTCCAAGCCGGACGCCTTGGTATGGAGCCTGTACCGGATCACATGATATTTATCCGGGACATCAAATACAACCCAAGGAACCATAACCAACACGCGGAAATGATCAAGTTATATTTTTTGGCATTTTATGGCAATTAAACTGGAATTCCGCCAGTCGTGCATGTATTACCGCCTGCCATGTTCCAGGCCAGACACCTTGGTACTTAGCCGGTACCGAACTGCATGGTATTTGTCCGGGACATAAAATACAACCCAAGAAACCATAACCAACTCTTCGACAGGATCAAGTTACATTTTTTGGCATTTTATGTCCAATAAACTAGAATTCCGCCAAGTCGTGCCCGCATTATCGCCTTCCATGGTTCAGGTTGGACGCCTTGGTACATAGCCGGTATCGAATCGCATGATATTTGTCCAGGACATCAAATACAACCCAAGGATTCATAACCAATGATTCTAAATGATCAAGTTACATTTTTTGGAATTTTATGGTAATTAAACTGGAAATCCACCAGCCGTGCCTGTATTATTGCCTGCAATAGTCAAGTCGGACGCCTTGGTACGGAGCCGGAACTGGATCACATGATATTTCTCCGAGAAATCAAATACAACCCAAGGAACCATAACCAACGCTTCGAAATGATCAAGTTACATTTTTTGGCATTTTATGGCAATTAAACTTGAATTCCGCCACTCTTGCCTGTATTATCGCCTGCCATGGTCCAAGCCGGGCGCCTTGGTACGGAGCCAGTACCGGATACCATGATAGTTATCAGGGACATCAAATACAACCCAAGGAACCATAACCAATGCTTCGGAATGATCAAGTTACACTTTTTTGCATTTTATGGCAATTAAACTGGAATTCCGCCAAGTCGTGCCTGTATTATCGGCTGCCATGGTCCAGGCCGGACGCCTTGGTACATAGCCGGTACCGAATTGCATGATATTTGTCAGGGACATCAAATACGACCCAAGGAACCATAACCAATGCTTCAAAATGATCAAGTTATATTTTTTGGAATTTTATGGCAATTAAACTGGAATTCCGCCAGCGATTCCTGTATTATCGCCTGCCATAATCCAGGCCGGACGCTTGGGTACGGATCCGGTACCGGATAACATGATAGTTCTCCGGGACATCAAATATGACCGAAGGAACCATAACCAGCGCTTCGAAATGATCAAGTTATATTTTTTGGCATTCTATGGCAATTAAACTGGAATTCCGCCAGTCGTGCCTGTATTATCGCCTGCCATGGTCCAGACTGGACGCCTTGGTACGGAGCCGGTACCGGATAGCNTCTGGAATTCTGCTAGTCGTACCTGTATTGTCGCTTGACATGGTCCAGCCCAGATGCCTTGGTACGGAGCCGGTACCGGATCACATGATATTTGTCCAAGACATAAAATACGACCCAAGGAACCATAATAAACACTTCGAAATGATCAAGTTACATTTTTTGGCATTTTATAGCAATTAAACTGGAATTCCACCAATCGTGCCTGTATTATCGCTTCCATGGTCTAGGCCGGATGCCTTGGTACAGAGCCGGTACAGGATTGCATGATATTTGTCTGAGACATTAAATACGACAAAATGAATTATAACCAGCGCTTCAAAATGATTAAGTTACATTTTTTGCCATTTTATGGCAATTAAACTGGAATTATGCTAGTCGTGCCTGTATTATCGCCTGCCATTGTCCAGGATGGATGCCTTGGTACGAAAACGGTATCGGATAGCATGATATTTGTCTGGTACATCAAATAGGACCCAAGGAACCATAACCAAAGCTTTGAAATGATCAAGTTGCATTTTTTGGCATTTTATGGCAATTAAACTGGAATTCCGCGAGCCGTGCCTGTATTATCGCCTGCCATGGTCCAGGTTGGACGACGTGGTACGTAGCCGCTACCGAATCACATGATATTTTTCAGGGACATCAAATACGACCCAAGGAACCTTAACTAATGCTTCGAAATGATGAAGTCACATTTGTTTTGAATTTTATGGCAATTAAACTGGAACTCCACCAGCCGTGCCTGTATTATCGCCTGCCATGGTCCAGACTGGACACCTTGGTACGGAGCCGGTACCGGATAGCATGATATTTGTACTGGACATAAAATACGACCCAAGGAACCATAACCAACGCTTCTAAATGATCAAGTGACATTTATTTCATTTTATGCCAATTAGACTGGAATACCGCCAGTCGTTCCTGTATTATCGCCTGCCATGGCCAGGCGGACGCCTTGGTATAGAGCCGGTACCAGATCTCATGATATTTGTCCGTGACATCAAATACGGCCCAAGGAACCATAACCAATGCTTCAAAATGATCAAGTTACATTTTTTGGCATTTTATGGCAATTAAACTGGAATTCCGTAAGTCGTGAATGTATTATCGCCTGCCATAGTCCAGGAGGGACGCCTTGGTACCGAGCCGACACCAGATCTCATGATACTTTTCCGGGACATCAAATACGACCCAAGGAACCATAACCAATGCTTTAAAATGATCAAGTTACATTTTTAGGTATTTTATGGCAATTAAACTAGAATTCCGTCAGTCGTGCGTGTATTATCGCCTGCCATGGTCCAGGGTGGACGCTTGGTACGGAGTTGGTACCGGGTCGTATGATATTTGTCCGGGACATCAAATATGACCCAAGGAACCATAACCAACGCTTCGAAATGCTCAAGTTACATTTTTTGGCAATTTATGGAATTAAACTTGAATTCTGCTAGTCATGCCTGTATTATCGCCTGCCATGGACCAGGTCGGACGCCGTGGTACGTAGCCTGTACTAAATCACATGATATTTGTCCGGGACATCAAATGTGACTCAAGGAACCATAACCAACGCTTCGAAATGCTCAAGTTACATTTTTTGGCAATTTATGGAATTAAACTTGAATTCTGCTAGTCATGCCTGTATTATCGCCTGCCATGGTCCAGGTCGGACACCTTGGTACGGAGCTGGTATTAAATCTCATGATATTTTTCCGAGACATCAAATACAACACAAGGAACCATAACCAATGCTTCGAAATGATCAATTTACATTTTTGGCATTTTATGGCAATTAAACTGGAATTCCGCCAGTCGTGCCTGTAGTATCGCTTGCCATGGTCTAGGCCAGACGCCTTGGTACGGAGTCGTTACCGGATCGCATGATATTTTTTCGGGACATAGAATATGAGCCAAGGAACCATAACCAATGCTTCGAAATGACCAAGTTATATTATTTGGCATTTTATGGAAATTAAACTGCAATTCCGCCAGTCGTGCATGTATTACCGCCTGCCATGGTCCAGTCCAGAAGCCTTGGTACAGAGCCGGTATCGGGTCGCATGATATTTGTACGGTACATAAAATATGATCGAAGGAACCATAACCAACGCTACGAAATGATCAAGTTACATTTTTTGGCATTTTATGGCAATTAAACTTGAATTCAGCCAATCGTGCCTGTATTATCGCCATCCATGGTCCAGGCCGGACGCCTTGGTATGGATCCGGTACTGGATCGCATGATATTTGTCTGGGACATCAAATAGAACCCAAGAAACCATAACCAACTCTTTGAAAGGATCAAATTATATTTTTTGGCATTTTATGGATATTAAAGTACAATTCCGCCAAGTCGTGCCTGCATTATCGCCATCCGCGGTCCAGGCCGGATGCCTTGGCACGTAGCCGGTACCGAATCGCATGATATTTGTCTGGGACAACAAGCAATACCCAAGGATTCTTAACCAACGATTCGAAATGATCAAGTTACATTTGTTGGAATTTTATGGCAATTAAACTGAAATTCCGTCAGTCGTGCCTGTATTATTGCCTACCATAGTTCAGGTCGGACGCCTTGCTACCGAGACGGTACCGGAACACATGATATTTCTCCGGGACAACAAATACGACCCAAGGAATCATAACCAACGCTTCGAAATGAACAACTTACATTTTTTGGCATTTTATGGCAATTAAACTGGAATTCCGCCAGTCGTGCCTGTATTATCGCCTGCCATGGTCCTGGCCGGATGCCTTGGTACGGAGCCGCTACCGGATATCATGATATTTGTGCGGAACATAACATACGACCCAAGGAACCATAACCAACGCTTCTAAATGATCAAATTACCTTTTTTGGCATTTTATGGCAATTAAACTGAAATTTCGCCAGTCGTGCCTGTATTATCGCCAGCCATGGTCCAGGCCGGACGCCTTGGTAAGGAGCCAGTACCGGGTCGCATGATATTTTTCCGGGATATAAAATATGACCCAAGGAACCATAACCAACGCTTTGAATTGATCAAGTTAAATTTTTGGCATTATATGGCAATTAAATTGGAATTCCGCCAGTCGTGCCTGTATTATCGCCTGCCATGGTCCAGGCCGGACGCCTTGGTACGGAGCCGGTACCGAATCTCATGATATTTCTTTTCAGGACATCAAATACGACCAAAGGAACCATAACCAACGCTTCGAAATGATCAAGTTACCTTTTTTGGCATTTTATGGCAATTAAACTGGAATTACGCCAGTCGTGCCAGTATTATCACCTGACATGGTCCATGCCGGACGCCTTGGTACGGAGCTGGTACCAGATCTCATGATATTTATCTGGGACATCAAATACGACCCAAGGAACCATAAGCAATGCTTCAAAATGATGAAGTTACATTTTTTGGCATTTTATGGCAATTAAACTGGAATTCCGTAAGTCGTGAATGTATTATCGCCTGCCATGGTCCAGGCGGGACGCCTTGGTACGGAGCCGGCACCATATTTCGTGATACTTTTCCGGGACATCAAATACGACCCAAGGATCCATAACCAATGCTTCGAAATGATCAATTTAGATTTTTTGGCATTTTATGGCAATTAAACTGGAATTCTGCCAGTCGTGCCTATATTATCGCCATCCATGGTCCAGGCCGGACGCCTTGGTACGGAGCCGGTACCGGATCACATGATATTTCTCCAGGACATTAAATACGACCCAAGGAACCATAACCAATGCTTCAAAGTGATTAAATTACATTTTTTGGCATTTTTGGCAATTAAACTGGAATTCCGCCAGTCGTGCCTGTATTATCGCCGACCATGGTCCAGGCCGGACGCCTTGGTACGGAGGAGGTACCGGATCTTCTGATATTTTTTCGGGACATCAAATACGACCCAAGGAACAATAACCAACGCTTCGAAATGATCAAGTTATATTTTTTGGAATTTTATGGCAAACAGACTGGAATTCCGCCAAGTCGTGCTTGTATTAGCGCCGGCCATGGTCCAGGCGGGACGCCGTGGTATGTAGCCGGTACCGAATCAGATGATATTTGTCTGGTAAATCAAATATGACCCAAGGAACCATAACCAACACTTCAGAAGGATCAAGTTACATTTCTTGGGATTTTATGGCAATTAAACTGGAATTGCGCTAGTCGTGCCTGTACTATCGCCTGCCATTGTCCAGGCCGGACGCCTTGGTACGGAGTTGTTACTAGATCACATGATATTTTTCCGGGACATCAAATACGAGCCAAGGAACCATAACCAACGCTTCAAAATGGTCAAGTTACTTTTTTTGGCATTTTATGGCAATTACACTGGAATTCCGCTAGTCGTGCCTGTATTATCACTTGCCATGTTCCAGGCCGGACACCTTGGTACGGAGTCGGTACCAGATCACATGGTATTTTTCCGGGATATCAAATATGACCCAAGGAAAAATAACCAACGCTTTGAAATGAACAAGTTACATTTTTTGGTATTTTATGGAAATTAAACTGGAATTCCGACAGATGTGCCTTTATTATCACCTGCCATGGTCTAGACCGGACGCCTTGGTAAGGAGCCGGTACCGGGTCGCATGATATTTTTCCGGGATATGAAATATGACCGAAGGAACCATAACCAACGCTTCGAAATGATCAAGTTACATTTTTGGCATTTTATGGCAATTAAACTGGAATTCCGCCATCGTGCCTGTATTAGCGCCTACCATGGTCCAGGCCGGATGCCTTCGTTCGGAGCCGGTACTGGATCACATGATATTTGTTCGGGACATCAAATACGACCCGAGGAACCATAACCAACTCTTCGAAATGATCAAGTTATATTTTTTGGCATTTTATGGCAATTA
>ML420249.1:0-10010 GCA_005239525.1 Nicotiana knightiana
TGACAATGTATGGTCCGGCTTACACACACCTATGTGCTATCCGATGAACTTACAGGACGTGTTTGGCGATAATTGGACCTATACACATTCTTGTTCTGTGCCTATTAGCACTGTATAGTTGATATAGCATTCTTTGTGTAAATTTCAGTATTTCTTTCCAGTTACAGCACAAAAACTAGGAAATGCAGCTGTGATATGTCTGCAATGACAAAACTCGTTCTGGCAGATTGCTAATAGGATAACATCTTGAATCTTTGAACTATTAGTTTAGAAACTATGATAACAAAACTGGAGATTAAGGTGCAGTATTCTATATGATCTTAACACCTTCCTTTTATACAATTTTCTTCTGTGATTGTGCTATTTTGTCGACATATTTCCTTTTGATACATTGAATTTTGCAGCTATACATTTCATTCTAAGTTAAACAATCCCTCCCTGTCTGATATCCACATTATCCGTCGTCTTTTTATCTGTATTAAATATGTGTCGGATCACATAAATTTTTACACAAATAGCCGGTCATATTAATTGTTTACTTTTTCTTGCCATATGCATAGATTATACATTGATTATACACATTTAATACATGAATTATGCATATAATATAATATAGGGCTATTTTAAATTTAAGTTGTAGGGTGAACAGCTATTTGGTAACATTCTTTACCTGTTTTCGACACGTTCATATATCTATATAATTGTGGGAATGAAAAAAGGTGATGTGGCATGAGGAACTTTATTTATCTTTTTTCTCCTATTTTAATAGTTAAAAATCAAAGTCACACCCTTTCATTAAAACTCTTAATTACGTTGAAAAATCAAAAGTGACACCCTCATTATCCCTAATTATTTCTCTAATTATTTCTTTTCATCTTCCGTTATTTTAATCCTCATTATTCCTCCATTTATTCCTTTTCCTCAAATCCCTCTATCTTCCTTCTCTTTCTCCATTGTTTTTTCTTTTATCTCTCTATAAAATCCAAAGCTCTAAAGGCAAAGAAAAATCAGCTGAAGGCACAACCTGGTGATGATCTTTCTGTCGCTGCCAGCAGTTCTTTTACGTTTTTTTTTCTTTTTCCTATTTACTTTGATGTTTTATGTACTTGAGCTCTTTTTCTGCTTGACTTTTTGAAAATTGGAATATTGTTTGTGCTTAGCCTATGTTGTTTTCTCTTTTTTATTTTATAATAGTAATTTTTAATTTTTGGTTTTGTTGCTTCTTCAGGTTGATTTTGAAGATATTGTTAAATCTATTTTGAAGTTGACATTTTTCTTTTGATAGTTTCTCAAATATGTTACGAGGAATGGTGATTGATACATCCTTGCCTTTTGAGGGGAGTTTTGGTTGAGTTGAAGTTTTTTTTTTGGTTTGAGCAAATAGGATATTTATAACCAAAAGATCACATATTGTTTACTACATAGTATGTGTCTTGTCGGGTACATTCATTGCCTAGGCTTGCTAATGAGTTGTAAGCATTTAGAGTAAGATACTTAGTACAAAAGGAAATATTATTTTTATCTACCATTACATAGTCTACTACATCGATTGGTGGATTACAAAAACTTATCTTCTTTTCTTCAGGTGAGAATTGTCCAGCTTTGCCACTGAGTGTGCTACTTTGTTTCCTTCCCGGAAGCTATGCCTGAGGAGGGTCCCCTTCGCGTGGTGCATTAACAACCTGCATTTAGTAATAAGAGATTCATAGAATTTGTTGCCATTGTGAATTGCATGTACTGCTTCTACTAAATCAGTCTCAATTTCCAACGAAAATGTGTTCCACTCATGAGCCAATTGCAGCCCTTCCCTAATAGCTTTTAATTCTCCTTCTATTGATCCTCTTAAGGTGATATTTTTATGGAATCTCACCATCCAGTCTCCTCCTCCATTACGAATGACACACCCAATTCTGCCTTGTTGTGACGTAAAACTGGCATCCACATTTATTTTATACCATCCTGGTTGTGGTCTTAACCAATGAATTTTTATTTTTATTTTTTCCAATGGTATTGGATTATAAGGAGCTAGTAGTTTAAATTGAACTGCTTGTTGTAGGATATAGCCTTCATTAATGTAAGAAGATGTATTATTGTTATTATTGTTGTTTCTGTTGATCCAAATGCCCCACACGACGAAAGGAAGGAAAAAACTCCAATCAATTAAATTACGGGCTAGGGAGTTTCTATGGTCTCTTAACTGTATAAGCCAGTGTTTCCCCCTATCGATGTCTATGTGTATTCCACCTAAGTTATCCCAAAACTGTTTTGCTGGAAACATTCCAGGAAGATGTGGGTGGTGGTTTCTAATTTGTGTGATTTACATATAAGGCAGTGTGGGTTGATGTTCATGCCTATTCTAGATAGGTAATTTCTGCATAGAATTCGATTATGAAGACATTTCCAAAAAAGATATTTAATTTTATTTGGACATTGTAATGTCCGGATCCAATCAAATGCATCATTTGGTTGACTAGTTGGTTCTAGTAGTGTGTAACAACTTTTTGTAGTAAAATTTCCTTTGGAATCTAGTGACCAAACAGGGATATCAGACAATGGACCTTTTTTGCGTATTTTAGTGTGTGTAATAATATCTTGGACTTCATGAGGGATAGTCATTGATAGTTTATCAAAGAGCCAATTTTTTTTAATGTATAAATCCCTTATTTTAAGGTTATTTTGATAGAGTGTTAGGGGTCCTTGTACTAGGCCGCGGAGGTTATGGGAATGTTGGAACCATTTTTGGTTCCAAATGCTAATATTAGAGTTGATATGGGGTGACCAAGTAATACCTTTAGAACACACCTCTCATCCCTTAATCAAGGCTTTCCAAATGGGAGTGTTTCGATTTCCCCTTTGGTCATAATCCATATCTATTGTAGATCAAAGTTGCCCATGGAGAGGCTGAGTGGGTTAACAATATCCACGTGAGGCTAGCTAAGATAGTTAGATTTTTTGCATGGTCATTATGAAGTCCTAGGCCCCCTTTATCTTTAGGTTTACAGATGTTTGTCCAATTGACTAAGTGAAGTTTCTTTTTTTCTTCACATGATTCCCAGATGAAGTCCTGTTGTAACTTATCTATTTTGTTACGAGTTTTTACTGGTAGTAGAGTGTATTGCATATAATAATTGGGAATGGAATTTAGACAGGAGTTAGCTAGAGTTACTCGTCCATCCATGTTTATGAATCTCATTTTCCAACTTGCTAGTCTTGATTTCATTTTGTCAATAATGAAAGTATAGTCACTATGTTTTGGTTTTTTGTGAAGAATTGGGAAGCCCAGATAGTTACCAAAGTGCTTACTAATCTTGAAACCTAAAGTGTTTGAGATAGTGAATGTAGTATTGGTGTTACAATTGGGTGAAAAGATCAGCTTTGATTTGGATTGATTTATTTTTTGACCACTTAGGGAGCAGAACATATCCGGTCATAATTTTATAGCTTGACACGATTTATTATTTGCTTTAGCCATTAGGGTGAGGTCGTCCGTTAAAAAGAGATGTGAAAAATGGAGAGATGAATTTCCTAGGGTAATAGGATCCCATTGCCTAGTGTCTACCTGATGGTTTATATATCTAGATAGCATTTCTAGACACAAGATGAAAATATAAGGAGATAAAGGGTCTCCCTGTATAATACCCCTACTAGGCTCAAAGTAGGGTGTTGTGGATCTGTTAACAAGAACTGAAATTGAGCTTGTTGATATGCAACTGAGTACCAATTTTGTGAAGTTTGGAGGAAAATTAAAGAAGTTTAGAGTGTGTCTTACAAAAGACTACTCAAGTCGGTCAAAAGCTTTCTCCAAGTCAATTTTAAGCAACATGTGTCCTACCCTATCCTTGGCTCTTGCTAGATTATTAACTAGTTCTTGAATAATGATAGCATCATCCGATGCTCGTCTATTTTTCATAAAACTAGCTTGATAGGGACTGATTAGAGTATCCAAGAAAGGTTTTAGTCGATTTGCAAGGACTTTTGTGATTATTTTGTAAATTGTATTACACAAACCAATAAGGCGAAAGTTTTTTATATCAGTTGTGAATCTTTGGGATTAAACAAAGATAGGTTTTGTTAATTTCACTAGGCATTCCCTGAGTAGTGAAGATGTGGTGGCAATAATTAGTTACTGATTTGCCTACTATGTCCCAAAATCTTTGGTAAAAAAAAGGATGCAGACCATCTGGACTGGGTGCTTTGAAAGGTTTAAAAGAGAAGACTGCATTTTTTATTTCCATATCGCTTAGAGGATTATCTAGAGCACTTAAATCAGTAATAAGTGATTTAGAGGGGTTATTTCCTAAGCCTTTATGTGTAGTAATCTCATGTGAAGTAGTGTAGACATTTCTAAAATATGTGGTTACATGAGTTATGATTGAGTTGTGGTCATCTATCCAATTGTCTTCCCTATCTTTGAAGTAGTTTATTTTATTTTTTCTTCTTTTATTTGTTGTCGCTATATGGAAATATCTAGTATTAGCATCTCCGTCATTGAGCCAATTTATTTGAGATCTTAGTTTTCAATAGTCCTCTTCAATTTGGAGGATGTCATTATATTCTTGTTTGAGTGATTCATCTAATTGTTGAAGAAAATTACTGTAAGAATAGTGTATTGAATTTTGGATACCCCTTAGTCTAGCAAGTAGTCTCCTTTTTTTTTCCAATTATATCACCAAAGGTTGTGTGTTTCTATTTTTTAACACTTTCTATGAAAGAGGTACTGGCTATAGGATAATTACTAGGTGTCCAGTGTTGTTTAACCAATGTTGAAAACTCATGGTGTTTGCACCAATATGTCTCAAGTCTAAAGGGTTGTGTGTGATGTTGTCTTGTTTTTAGGATTAATTCGACCATGATAGGATTATGGTCCGAATGAGTTTTGGGGAGATGGATTATTGAGTAAATTGGTTTTGGATAGGAATAGTGGTATTGCAGTGAGAGTGTGTATTAGGGTTGGTTTTTTGGTAGTCCTTACTCTTTTGAGTGTTATCATTAACGTTGCCATATTGATTCTGATATGTTGTAACAAGATCAGTGTATTGGTGTGTAGTATGCCCTTTAGATTGCCCCACAGTGTTATTGGAAAGAAGTACAGTAATACTGGGCTTCCTTGCCGTTCCTTTGTGGATGGTAGAGCTGTATGATTTGTATTCCCGTATTGTCGCTTTCCTCGATTGAATTTGACTACTTTCCAGCATTCTTCCTTGTTGTCATCCTTTGTTGTGCCTTGTTTAATTCCCATAGATGCTTCATTTGGTGGTGGTTGCTGAGCTCTTGAGCATGTATTTGAGACATGTCCCAACATTTCACAGTTGATACATAAGAGATTTTCTCCCTCATAGTGGATAGATTGTCTGTGCGAGCCAATTTGAATGTGGGATAGCACAGGTTGATCCAGAGGAAGTTCTCCTCCATTGGTTTCCACAACTCTTGTATTTTGTTTCATAGATAGTGATATATCATACATTTGCCAAACAATTTCACAATCACTGCATGTTTCCACGGTTCATAGATTCTTGATTTGTCCTCGTCCGTAAGGATGATCTGACTCAAGCCCATAATTGGCATCTCCTGAGTATCTGTCCCTCTTTCAATTTTCATGTTATAGTTTGTTGCGTAATCAGTTGCATTTTACATTGCTATTGTAAAAGTTGTAGGATCGTTTGCTATGAGCATCTCCTTGAAAGTGGGGGTATTGGATTTGCTTGGATGATTTTGATGTTGAAAACCGCTGATGTCTGGTGGTTTTGGGGGGATCAATGTTGTGAGTGTGGTGGTTTCAGGATTCATGGTAGAGAGAATTTTTGTGGTCCTACTGATTATTGGGATTAAAGATTGGTGAATGGTTGAGTTGAAGTTGCTTGTGAGGAATTAAATACAGATTTTGCTTACAAGTCTAATTTCACGAGAAAAAAGAAACTAGGATAGTTTCATCTACTTTCTTCCTTTCCCTTTTCTTTTCTTCCTTGATTTTCAATCAGTGAGTGAAGTTCCTGTCTCTATAAATGAAATTTGAGTAAAAATCTTGATGAATTCATGCAGTGAACTTTGATCAATTTGTTGTCTCTTTGGAGAAAAAAAAAACATCTTCTTTCTCTTTTGTTATTAAATAAAAGCATGTGGTGATCGATTACTGATGAATGATCTATGAATAATTTAAAGTTTGCATTGTCATACACTTTTTAAGCTATTAAGTTTAATTTGTATCACAATTTTTGTGGAAAAATAAATTCTAAATTAGAAGAAACTATCAACAATGAAAAAAGATAAGAAAAAGGAATAAAAGAATCCGTGTATAGAGAGTAGAGAAACTGGACTTAAAGAACGAAAGGAAAATTATAATTTTTATATCCAAAAAGTTTTTAATCAATTCAATCTTTATTTTCTCCCTATGATTTAGGCCTATGATATTCTGTTCTCAAATATTATGTCTTTAACTTGTTATCCCTTCTTGATATTCACTTCACAATTATAACGTCTCTATAGAGCTTTTTCAACCTATTCAGGACCATGTTTTCTTGAATATTTCCGTCAATATTGTCCCAACAACAACAACTACCCAGTAAAGTCCCACAAGGTGGGTTCTGGGGAGGGTAATGCGTATGCGGACCTTACCCCTACCCCGATAGGGCGGAGAGGCCGTTTCCAATCGACCATCGGCACAGGAAAGTAAAAACAAGAAAAGAAAAGACAATTCATTAGTAACTCCAGCAGAAATCGTAGCCTAAACATGAAAATCATAAACTAAATGACATGCAATAATATTAACCAGAAACTATCGTCCGGGAGCTCAATAAAATACGCAAGCCATCTATGGTAAACCCTACCCAACCCCGCCTCACCCCGGGAATGAAGTAAGAAAAGCTCTAGTACCCCCTATCCTACAACCCTGATGCTTGACCTCCGGACCTTCCTATCAAGGGCCCTGTCTTCGGTAATCCGCATTCTTGCCATGTCCTGCCTAATCACCTCTCCCCAATACTTCTTAGGCCGCCCTCTACCTCTACTCGAGCCAACCACCGCCAACCGCTCACATCTACTCACCGGGGCATCAAGGCTTCTCCTCCGCATGTGCCCGAACCATCTGACCCTCGCTTCCCGCATCTTCTCATCCACCGGGGCCACCCCCACCTTCGCCCAAATATCTTCATTCCTAATCCTATCTATCCTAGTGTCCCCGCACATCCACCTGAGCATCCTCATCTCCGCTACCTTTATCCTCTGAATATGGGAGTTCTTAACTGGCCAACACTCTGCCCCATACAACATGACCGGTCTAATCACAGCTCTATAAAACTTACCCTTGAGTTTCGGTGGCGCTTTCTTGTCACACAAGACTCCTGATGCAAGCCTCCATTTAATCCACCCCGCCCCTATACGATGAGTGACGTCCTCGCCGATCTTTCCGTCCCCCCGAATCACCGACCCAAGGTACTTGAAGTTGTCTCTCTTGGGGATGACCTGATATCCTGTAAAAAGCATTAAATAATCACTGAATTTATAAGTTTGTATATTGAAAGAAATCAAATCAATATGAACAAAAAGAATACAACTAAAAAATCTAATACACTTGCCTTTTTGGATTTTTGGTTTTCCTTTGCCTTATCTGGCTGAGCTAGGATGCAAGCAAAATACATAATTNCGTCCAGCAGGTACACCTTGAAGTCTCCCGCCACACCGAGCATAAATATCAAAATCGACCCGGTCCGAAGTACCTGATTCTGCACAAAAAAAATATACAGAAGTGTAGTATGAGTACACCACGATGCTACTCAGTAAGTATCAAGCCTAACCTCAGCATAGTAGTGACGAGGCCAGGTCTAGACACTACCGAATATATATAACCTGCAGGAATATGACTCAAATTTAACAAAAAATGACTATCAAAGTAATACCGATAACAGAAGGATATCAAGTTGCAAACAGTAGTAACGATAAGAGGAACATAAACACGAATGGCAACAAAAATCCACCAAGTAAATCAAACAACAACATGTTTGGGATACGGTTAAGTGTAAATGTGCTCAAGTAGGGAAAAACAATATCAAATCAACCGAACAAGTGTTTTTAGAATACAGTTCCAATAATTCCAACAACTCTTCAACACATCCGGCACTATGGGTGTCAATGGTTCGGTTCGGCCGGTTATTTTATAAAATTTGTACCATAGCAATTTTTCGGTTATTCTCTTATGTATCACCAAAATTAGACTTTTCAAAACCATCCCATTCATGTCGGTTTCTCTTCGGTATCGGTACGGTTCGGTTAATTTTCGATAATTTTTTAAATGTCATGTAAAAGTCAGTAGTAGAAACAGAATGCAATAAAATACAGACTTTTATAGGACTTAGAAAAACACTCTAGACATTCTTACCATTTAAAAAGTGATGAATTAAGAAAATATGAAAGATGGCTAGAGTATAGATTCATCAACTATTCTACAACATCGTAAAAGAAGCTAAGCAAATACAAAAAAACTATTAATCACACGAATGGAAAGATATTAACCAAGTTGGGATTCAAAAATAAAGTCTATAGAAAATTAATTCAAAAAGATAAATCTAAATCATATGAAAGGAAACATATTCAATACATTATAGTTTGCTACACATAATCGCTACAATACCTTGTGTCTTGCTAGTGAATATATGCTGGAAATATTTTAGTTTCAATAGAAGTAGCATAACAGGTTTGGAAATTAGAATTTTGAGTTTAGTTACTTGTTGGCTTGTAACTGTTTCATAATTCCAAGGCCTAAGAAAAAAAATTTAATGCTTACTATTTTTAAACTCAATATATAATTAATTTTTCACATTGTAAATTATTCGGTACAGTTTGTTTTTTTTTTCCGTTTTATTTTCATAAAATAAATAAAATACCCTACTTATCGGTACAATTATAAACTTATACAAAAACCTACGGTTTTATTAAAAGAAACCTAAAAATTAGTTCGGTACGGTTTGATCGGTTTAGTCGGTTTTTAAATATCTATTGACACCTCTACCCGACACCTTGTGCCCACGTCTTTCCATTTCACTTCGCACAGAAACATTCACGTACCATTCGGTACATAATATCCGTGTCAATTACTATTTAAGATGTTTATATATATATATATATATATATATATATATATATATATATATATGTATGTATGTATGTATGTATGTATAGTAACAAAAGCAAGATTGATAAAAGGCAATCAATCTATATATATTTATATCATGAAGTAAATTTATAATTTTTAGACCAAATAGGAAATTAGTGAGAAATGTGAAGTTTGGTTTTAGAAATCAATTGAGTGAGGAAAATATCATTTTTCAAATAAAATTCAACATCGAATAACTATCGCATTTAATATAGAGTTTATTGGTTTAAAACATAATAACAATTCCTTTGTAAGTAAAACAAAACCTCGGATGGGTTGAGAAGATAAGTTGAGAAAGCAGTTGAAGTAAAATATGATAACTAGTAGAAATGGTAAGTATAGAAATAATCGGTGGGTTCTAACTTAAAGTCACGCAAGGTAACATGATGTTAGTTATTTTATTTTTAAAATACTATCTTACTAACGGCTCAGCAAGGCAAGAGGTAATGACTTAGCATAATAAATTCACTTTAAAAATCGGTAATTTGAAAAAATAAATACATAACTCAAGGGTCGTATCAGTATCCAGCTAAAATCAATCCTTAAATGAAATGTAAAACTATCGAATAACTTATACAACCACAGAGGAACACATAAACAAATATATTAATGCGGCGCGCATTCCGATCCCACCAATCATTCTTTATTCTTCCGTAACAATTACAATAAAAGTAAACTCTATATATATATATTTACACACACACATTAGTCGGTTATTTTTTTTGAAAACGGTTAAAAATATAAATTTATGTAATTCGAATGATAATTATGTGAGCCGTTGAAACTCATGTTAGACTTTTGGTCCCTTATTCCTCCGTAATAATTACAATAAAAGTAAATAATATATATATATATATATATATAT
>ML420249.1:10690-32132 GCA_005239525.1 Nicotiana knightiana
CCGACTAATATATATATATATATTAGTCGGTTATTTTTTTTAAAAACGGTTAAAAATATAAATTTATGTAATTCGAAATGATAATTATGTGAGCCGTTGAAACTCTATGTTAGACCTTTGCGCCACGACTAAATGCAGATACGGGTCATCAGAGCACCCGTTTTGATAATTCGGATTCAGATAGAAAAACTCCATCTTCTACTTCTCCCTTGTGTAGCTCCTCGTACACTCCAAGAACAAATTTACAGAGCTAACAAATCTCCAATTTTTTGTTCAGTAAGATGCTTCTCTACAGCTAAATGAGTCTTAATTCAGTAAGAATGTCTTTTTCAACAGCTAACAATTGTATATCACCAAGTTTCACTCATCCAAACCCCAACATTCAACTGCAGAGTTCATTCATAGTCAAATTCCGACATCAAAAAAGTTTCAAAAATTCCACTTTTCATAGGAATTTCAGAAAAAGATCACATTTTTATCATTGCCCATGTGCAATTCTTGGAAAATGGAAGTCCAAGAATGAGGGAGAAGGAAGCAATAATGAGGATTTTGTGACTAGGGTTTTGAAAGAAAACCCTAGCCAAGTGGAACCCAAATACAAAATTGGGAATAAACTTTATACCCTCAAGGAAAAAGAGGATTTGGGTAAGAAGGGTTTAAATGGTGGCGTTTTGGAGATACTAAAAAGGTTGAATTTTAAAGGATTAGTGAAGAATGGAAGTGATGAGGGTAGTTTAGTAAATTCAGAGAATGTGTATTTGAAGGATATTTTGAGGGAGTATAAGGGGAAGTTATATGTACCTGAGCAAATTTTTGGTGCTAATTTATCTGAAGAAGAGGAGTTCGAAAAAAATGTTGAGGATTTGCCTAAGATGAACTTGGAGGATTTTCAAAAGTACATGAAATTTGATAAGATAAAGCTGTTGATTTTTAAAGAAGATACTGGAGCTTCTTTGGGATTTGGATTTAGAGATTTTGTTGTTGAGTTGAAGGATATACCAGGAGAAAAGAGCTTGCAGAGAACTAAATGGTTAGTGTAATAAACTGGTTAATTTGTTTTACTTCATATCGTAGATTTGTGTTTTTGTGTGTTGATCATTCTCTGATGTTACTGATATCAATCAGGGCAATGAAGCTGGGTCAAAATCACGCACAGCGTTTACTAGAGGAGTACACGGGGCCAAGATATGAAGTCGAGAAGCAAATGATGGTAATTCATTTCTTTCGGCATTTTTTAAGAATGCATAGCGACTATATCTTGAAGGGGAGCCTTGGCGTAACTGGTAAAGTTGCTGCCATGTGACCAGGAGGTCACGGGTTCGAGCCGTGGAAACAGCCTCTTACAAAAATGTAGGGTAAGGCTGCACGATAGACCCTTGTGGTCCGGCCCTTCCCCGGACCCCGCGCATAGCAGGAGCTTAGTGCACCGGGCTGCCCTATAGTGACTATATCTTCAAGCTTCATTGTCTGGTGGAAAGAGAATATAAAAGAATTCAAACATACAACTTAAGCAGACAGAGCATTTGTTATTTGATTGACATGCGTTGCAACAACGTAGAGGTTTCTGTCATCAACTAAATGCATAATTGCAAAGTTCTAGATGAAAACTTAATTAATTTTTCACATTATGTCTTGATTCATTGTAGTTACCCTCTCTTGACAGGAAATTCCTGTGAAACTTTTTTGGAATTTGCCTTTACTTTCTTCGGCTAAATGCTTACTAAATTCAGATTATCTGTTTTTGTTCAAGCGGCTTATGGGTCTATAGTCAAGCTTATATGCCTTGTTGTGCCAGTTACTTATAAAAGGAAAAGAAAAGAAAAGAAAAAGCCTTGTTGTGCAGAGTTCTAAGAACACATTAAGCAATATTTGAATTCGACAAAAAGACATGTAAGCAGACAAGTATAAGCTGTAATGAGAAAATAACAATATAATTGAAGAGTACGTGCATTTAAAACTCAAATATAGATGTAGCTATAAATGAGGCTCTGACGGAAACATTCTCTCTACCTTCATAAGGTAGGGGTAAGGTTTGCCTAAACACTGCCCTCTCCAGACTTTGCTGCGCTGGTGTTGTTATAGACAAAAGTATATTGGCTGATAATATTTGTTGATAGGTTTGAAGGTTATATTTATCTTTAACTCTTACCCGTTGTGGGTAGAATAAATTCATTATATATATAAGTAACTCTTTGGCCCCACATGGCAGAGACCGCATAATGCACTTGAAAGCTTGTAGGATTGGCGCAAGATGCTAAAATTTGATAGAAATCACGCAGTTTAGTTTGAGAAAAAGTGAGCAACAAATGAGTGTAACTTAGACTGTTGAATCATTTATGTGCAGTCTATTTCGATGAGCTTCTTTTCCTTTTCTTTTGCAGTAGTATATAGTTGGGGTGAGATTTTTTGTGGAAGTGATAGCAGCATCTAAATGCCAAGTGACAGCCTATATACAAAATAGTCGTAGAAGTTTATTATATGATTCTTGGAAAGACCTTATAAAAAAATTACATATATATGATGCTTGGAAAGAGGAACACAATTGCAGTATAGCAAATCCCCCATTGCTTTAAGATCATATTTCCAAAGTCGTCAGACAATCAACATCTTTTTATGTTGGTGACTGTCTATATTACGATGGAAAATAGTAACTAAAATATCTGAAAAAAATTCTCAAATCCCTTAGCGTAAGGATGTTTCATCTCTTCTTTTTTCCTTAAGATTGCCCTTATAGTAGCTTGAAGGAGTAGGTGCTTTTAATCCAATCCATTGACAAGACCGTAGAACCTAAAGTTTGGTAGGATAAAGATGTGTCTTACCCGAGAACAGGGTGGAAACTCTTTGACTTTTCAAGACTGTTGGAGAAACCTTTCTTTCTTTCTCCTTTGCCTCTTATAGAGTTATCCTATTGCAGTCTTGGGTGGGAAAATTACCAGAGTATCCTAATCCAGCTGCATCGAAGATATCAAGCAGAGTAATGGTAGAACTTGGAATGCTGACTGCTGTAATGATTGCTGCTGCGGTGATTGTGGGTACATTCCTGGCTTCGGCTGTGTTTGCTGTGACAAGCTTTGTCTTTGCTGTGGCCGTGTATGTCATGTGGCCTGTGGCCAAACCATTTCTTAAGCTGTTCTTTGGTCTCATCTTTGGTATCTTAGAAAGGGTTTGGGATAAGGTTGTTGATGCTTTTACTGATGGAGGAATTTTCTCAAAGTTGTATGAAGTGTACACTTTTGGTGGTGTCTCTGCCAGTATTGAGATGTTGAAACCAATCATGCTTGTTTTTTTGACTATGGTTCTTCTTGTCCGGTTCACTCTTTCACGAAGACCTAAGAACTTCAGAAAGTGGGTGAGTAATACTCCCTATCCTAGAATTAGCAGTTCATTAATACTTGCTTCTTGCAAAATTGAAGATGTTATGTGCTTCATTCAGGATATATGGCAAGGCATAGAATTCTCTCAGTCTAAGCCACAAGCACGTGTTGATGTGAGTTTCCAATTTCTAACTCCCTCTGATCACGGACATTCACGACTTTTCTATTGTAGATTATGACCAGTGTTGTGTCTCTAAGTAAGAAGTTTATGTTCAGGGTTCAACTGGAGTCACATTTGGTGATGTAGCTGGGATTGAGGAAGCAGTTGAAGAACTTCAAGAGGTAACATCGTTTTACACCACGGATAATGCTTCCTTGTTCTATTATTCTTTTCCGTTCAGCCAGTCTTTAGATTAAAATGCTTCTAATTCCTGCCAATTTGTGCTGGCTAGTTGGTAAGATACTTGAAGAATCCTGAACTATTTGATAAAATGGGGATCAAGCCGCCCCATGGAGTACTTCTGGAGGGACCTCCCGGATGTGGCAAGGTTCGTTGTTCCAATTCAAAACTTAGACGGACATTCAGAAACAAAGAGTCTTTACTAAAATCCAATATGATGCTTTTCTCAGACCCTGGTTGCCAAGGCAATAGCAGGTGAAGCTGGTGTTCCATTTTATCAAATGGCTGGTTCTGAATTTGTGGAAGTTCTAGTTGGTGTTGGTTCTGCTCGTATTAGAGATTTGTTCAAGAGAGCCAAGGTGAGCATAATACGTAGTCAATGAACCATTTGATTTTTCCTTTTTATGTTTTGAAGAAAGCCCTGATTCTTGTCACAGGTGAATAGACCATCAGTTATCTTCATCGACGAAATCGATGCACTCGCAACAAGGTATGGATGTTTGTCTAAATGAATAATGGTGCATGTGCGTAACTTTTACTGATTTAGCTTATTAAAAACCACGGTATGCTCATCCCATGGATATTCTGGAGCTGAGCATCGGATTGTTTCTCCTATCGTAGCCCCTTTTTAGCTAGTGGTAGAACTATTAAAATTGGATTTTTGAACCTGAATATATTAATTTCATGTTTTGGACAATGCTAATCTGTTCTGTGGCTGTCTAGATATTCTTTATTATTTTGAAGTAGTCATTGTTGTTCTTAAAAGACCTGTATACATGTGCAGTGGTTATAGTTTCTGAAAATATTATTCTAATAAATAGGCGTCAAGGAATATTTAGTGAATCAACTGACCACCTCTATAATGCGGCAACTCAAGAAAGGGAAACTACTCTGAATCAGTTATTGATCGAACTTGATGGATTTGATACTGGTAAAGGCGTTATATTCTTGGGAGCCACAAATCGAAGGGATTTATTAGATCCCGCCCTTCTTCGTCCTGGTAGATTTGATCGCAAGGTTTGTATCTCCTATTGAATTAGATTCTTTATTGTCTCAGCTCCTCATGTCTTGAATCACTCTATATGTGGTTCTCTGTGTGTGCACTTATATTGGTTGTGGGGAGGCAGGCAACTTTTTCCATATTTATAGAAGGCTTCTATTGATCTATTCATAATTGCTTGACTTCCTTTATAGATGTTTTCATATGCGGGATAAAAAGGAGTATGATAAAAACTAATCAAACCAAAAAAAGAAGAAGAAGAAGTTGAAGTGTTATGATTCCATATCAAACTGGAATACAGTGTGTGATTATTTTCTTCTATGTGATGCCTAGCGTACTGCAAATTTCCTTACAAAGTCCTTGGAGGGGGCCACCATGTTTGGGCTTTTGAATCCTAATAATCGTTTAAGGGTGAAATATCGTTTGACTAAAAGTAGGAATCATTCTTCGTTTCAGGCAACCTGTCTAATGCTGTTATTATGTTGAGGTATCAATTATTCTCGGTAGATTCTATAAGGAATAAGCACCCTGAACAAAAGATTAGCGTCACTAGTTACAACAGCTTATAAGAGATTATGAGTCAGTTAAGAAGTGTCCATTTTCTGTACACTCGCTATTTGGTCTTTATTCCTCACTTCTTTATGTTACATATATCTCTTTCAGATAAGAATTCGGCCTCCCAATGCAAAAGGAAGATTGGACATTTTGAAAGTACATGCACGCAAAGTTAAATTATCAGATACTGTTGATTTGGCTACTTATGCCCAAAATTTACCTGGTATTCAAGTATTCAACTTTTATTCCTTTTAGTTCGTAACAGATCATCTTCAAGACACAGTCTTTCTTAAATGGTGGTCTTGCATTTCAGGATGGTCAGGTGCAAAGCTAGCTCAGCTTCTCCAGGAGGCTGCTCTAGTAGCAGTCAGGAGAGGGCATAATTCAATTCTTCATTCAGATATGGATGATGCAGTTGACCGACTTACGGTAGGACCTAAGCGGGTTGGAGTTGAGTTGGGTCATCAGGGACAGTGTCGTCGAGCTGTTACTGAAGTGGGGACTGCATTGACTTCTCACCTTTTAAGGCATTATGAAAATGCAAAAGTTGAGCGTTGTGACCGAATATCTATCAATCCACGTGGCCAGGTTTGGTTTGTTCTTTAGTTGCTCCGTCTTTGAACATCAACTTTTTTTCACCTTGCTTTTTCTTGTCTTATTATACCTTTTCTCTTTCTTGTTCCTGACACTGTTACCAAAATGATATTTCATGTATATCTTGGCTGCATTCTATATTAGCTCATTGAGTTCTATATTCCTAGGCTACGGCTTTGTTAGAACCCTGTATTGATTTAAGTGCATGGACTATTGGATTGTAATGGACAATCCTCACCACTTGAGCTAGTTTTTGGGGGTAGACTTAGGTCCATGGTTATCGTCTTAGCATGGTCTTAGAGCCAGTCCTTCCTCTAATTTTGGCCTTACCAGTGTTGGGCTACCCATATTTTATCTCACACTCCAAATGTCCAGTCCTGGACGTGTTGGAGGGTGTTAGATCACACATCGGTTAAGTGTATGGTTTGTAGTTCAGTCTCTTTATATGGTCTAAGTCTCCTTCTATGGTCTTGGATGATGCTCACTGCTTGGGTTAGCTTTTGTGATTGAATAAGACCCAAGGTCCATTTGTTAACAAACTTGAATTTGTATTGAGTGTCTCGTGTACTTTTTTACTAGAGAATTCATCTAAAAAATGTTCGTTCTTTCCTCTGATAACTGAAAATTTAGAAGTGATGCAATGCAGACCCTGTCCCAAGTTGTGTTCAACCGTCTTGATGATGAGTCATACATGTTTGAGCGTCTACCACAGTTGCTTCACCGCCTTCAGGTACTAATTTTGAAGTTATTATGCTGATTCGTGCTTGCTCTTTATTATTCCAATATGCAAAACTGATGGTCGCCTATGCATATCTTTGGAAAGGTATTTCTTGGAGGGAGAGCTGCTGAAGAAGTCATTTACGGACGTGATACTTCAAGAGCATCTGTAAACTACCTTGCTGATGCGTCTTGGCTTGCTCGTAAGATAATCACAATGTACGTTTTCTGTTAGTTGTAATTTAATTTGCGTTTTAATATTTGCTAGAGCTGTGACTTTCGTCCTTTTAACAGATGGAATATGGAAAACCCAATGGCCATACACGGAGAACCTCCCCCCTGGAGAAAGAAAGTGAGGTTTGTGGGCCCACGACTCGACTTTGAAGGATCGCTATATGATGATTATGATTTAATTGAGCCTCCTACCAACTTCGATTTGGATGATGATGTTGCTAAGAAGACAGAAGAGCTCATACGTGATATGTACGGGAAGACCGTTGCTCTGCTTAGGCAGCACGATGCTGCTTTGCTCAAAACAGTGAAGGTACTTCTTGACATGTCGAACCAGTATCTCTGTGGGTCCATCACTGAAGTTTGCAGACCTTTAAAAAAAACGTCCAAGTCAAAAGAAATTAAATAAAAACTTTATGTTTGAAAATGCTTATATAGAAAAAGGCGCCACGAAGTGTCTAGGGTGATAAGTTACTTAGGTCCAAATTATCTAGGGTGACAAGTTAAACAAGGTGCTGAGATAATTGATTCGTGTGCATGTTATCCTGTAGGTTCTTCTGAATCACAAAGAGATCAGTGGAGACGAAATCGACTTAATCCTGAGCCACTATCCGCAAAATACGCCCACAAGTCTTGTGCTGGAAGAGAGAGATCCGGGGAGTCTTCCGTTTTTGAATGAAAAGCAAGAAGAGCAAAATAACGTCGAGTACAGTCTGTTGAATTCGTGAAAAAAATAAGAAAGACAGATTCGCTTATCCAGTGCAAGGAAGAGCTTTCTACCCTAGTTGAAGCTAGTTTTTGCTTCATTTTTGAGGTGCATTTAGAACAAGAAATATCAGAGTTGAGAATATTCAGAAGAAAAGCAAATAGTGAGAAATGCTTAGAATTGCAGTTTTGTTTGCTGTATGTGTCCCCATAGCAATAGGAAGTTAGTCAAAATTGTTGATTTGGTTTATAACTTTTTTTCTTCTGTGATTCTTGTACTCATTGCTTCTTCTGACTGCACAATAAGTATTTAAAATAGTAAGATTGTAACTTGAAATTTTGGTAAATTATGAAGTAGGCGTTTGAACATATATGGTTCCTTGAAGATTTTTGTAACTTTGTCTTATTAAGGGGTATTATCACTTTTAGCCCATACCAGATATTATTTACATCTGATAGCCGAAAAAAGTATATACAATTTGTATATATATATATTTTCGACTATTGTTTTCATAGCGACTATACAATGTCACTTTTCTCCTTTTAATTGCTGCATGTAAATTTTTGTTTGTGGTATAGCCATCGATTCATTTACTATAGAGTTCATTACTTGTTCGTGACCATTGGAAAAAATTCCTTTTGGATGGTTCAAAATTATGAGCACTCAATTATTTGAAATTACTTAGTAAAACGATATTTCTTTGTTTGTAACTAAAAAGTTCACTTAACTATTTCTATAGCACTCGTAAAATTACTCAACTAGATAATACAAACTTTCAATGGCTATATGCCCGTTTCACCCTTTAAATTATCACTTTTTATCTTTCTTTAATATTATAATTTTATCCACTTATGACACCATATTGGGTATATTATTCTTCTTGTTTCTAATAATTTTTTTCATAACTTTATATTATGGACTAACATATAGAAAATAAATCTAATTTATAAAGTAAAAAAGATAAAAAAATAATTTTCAGATATACAAATGTTGGAACAAAATAATTGAACAAAATATTCAATCATATATAACATTATTATGTATATTAAATTATACCTATATTTTAAATAATTATTCTTTGTATTACATGCATAAAATATATCCTTTAGAGCTTTTATTTTCTTTCTTCTCAATTGTGTAAATAAATTTTTAGCTTTTGTTGTTATTAAAAATAATGATACAAACAAATTATTCTAATTAAGTTCTTACGGTGCTCAATTATTTTATTCATCAATTTCCGATGTTTAAACTCTTTCTTTTAGTACTCAAACACAATTTTTAATATAGTATTTATATGATTAAAAAAAAAATACTAATCCAAACAATTATACGTACGATACATACGTTTGAGATTAGTTAGATAATAGTTCAAATAGAAAAATGAAGAAATTGGTTAATTTCAGTAGCATTTGACAGATTAAGCTCACAATTTATTTGGTTAATTTCAGTAGCATTTGATTGTTACTTTAATTTTATTGTAATGTGTCGTTAAATTCATTACATAACGACAAAAATGTCACTTTATGTAACGACCTATTTAGTATGATTGCATCGTTAACTTAGAAGATATTGCTGGTGCATGATATCATAAAACAACACAAAAACAATACAATCTATTTTATACGTCAAACAATACATTAAATGTATCCAAACAAAAGAAAAAGAAAAAAGTAGTTTCCGCTAGTTGGGGAACTCAAGCGGTTGATACAAGATTCCTTTTTTTCATCTTCCTCATTCTTTTTCCTAATCGTCATATTCTCCCCCCGAAAAAAAAAAAAATTGTATAGAATTAGGAAAATGATGAATGTTAGTATTGAGAAATGAAGAAACTTGGTAATGTCGAAAACAAAGATGTAGTTTCAAGACAAGATCATAATGGCCCCAATAAAAGTAGCTACCGTGAGCCGTCTTTACCGCTCTTCTTTTCATTTTTCTGCGCCCTTCTCCTTTTTAATTCTGAGTTTGTTCATGGAAATGCAGGTAAAATTCGTTTTCCCATTTGGGTTTTCTTTTACTTAATTCTTACATGCTAGTTTATTGTAATGATTGTTTAATTGTATGCTAAATTGCTAATTAAAAAACCATATATAGGTTTTTATGTGTATGCTAATTTGCTAATGACCCTTTTTTAGTTTCTTGGTTAATGGTTTTGCTGTACTCTTAAATGTACATTTACTGTAGCTCAGTGCTATTAAATGCTATAATTACTTGGGCAGAGTGTTTGTACCAAATTTAGTTAATTTAACTCTACCCTAGGTCACCTAGTAGCTTTTGCCTAAAGCCGGTATTTGTATTGAAAAATTCATTAAATGTATAAGAATATTTAGCTTGGAACCCACTTTGTTCATCCCGTAAGTATTGTAAATGAACTCGAGATTTTTGTAGGAATCCGTTAACCTAAAATCCTGGATCCGCCTCTCTCTAGGTGGAGCTTAGTTACAATTGAATCCACTTAGGTTTGGTTGTTAAATTTTTTTTGTTGATTATGAGATAGAGATATGATTTTTAAAGTGATTTCTTCTAATATTTGAAGTTTATTGTTGTTTTACATATTTACATATGGACAAGAGTGGGTTGCTCTAGTGATGAGCACCCTCCACTTCCAACCAAGAGGTTGTGAGTTCGACACCCCAAGAGCAAGGTGGGGAGATCTTGGAGGGAGGGAGCCGAGGGTCTATCGGAAACAGTTTCTCTACCCAGGCTAGGGGTAAGGTCTGTGTACACACTACCCTCCCCAGACCCCAGTCACCCCAAGAGCAAGGTGGGGAGTTCTTGGAGGGAGGGAGCCGAGGGTCTATCGGAGACAGTTTCTCTACCCAGGGTAGGGGTAAGGTCTGCGTACACACTACCCTACCCGCAAAACCCTCCCCAGACCCCACTAGTGGGATTATACTGAGTTGTTGTTGTTGTATATTTTTACATATGGTGATGCTGCTATTTTTATGGAGTATAAAAGGTGAGTGAATAAGTTTGAAAATTTTGATCTTTTCTTAGATTTTCCCTTAAAACCAGCTGGAAAATACATATTATTAACCATGGTTTAAGTTAAAGAGAAAAAGACGACACATGCTACATATTTATTGATTTGGCGTGAACACCTGGAATGAGTAAGCTTTTTGCCTTTTAGACTCAGATTTTCCTGTGAAGCTTTTGGTAGCTTCTAATATTCTTTTTTTCCCCCTCTGATTATGGCGTTGTTCGTTCAAAACTTTTTTGCTTTTCATGTTTGTTGGTCCTTTAACTCTCACCCAAAAATCAATTTCACTAGTTTAGCATGTGGAACGTAATCTAGTTATAAAGAGAAATAGGACAGCAAGGGTCTCTCATAGCTCTTATATTAGCTCTCCGAGTTATACATTTTTCCGACGGAATTGATGCAGGGAATTCTCTTGCCAATGCTGAGACTGTAACCAATTCTAGTGTTAACGATAGAGAGTTTCACAACTCCACTCAACCACTTCTAGAAAGTGGAGAGAAGAGCTGCAAAACTGAAGTACTATTGGAACTCAACATATCAGTGAAGGTTAATGATTCTTTCAGTCCTAAAGATAACAATGCAACCCCTGAGAATTCGCTTCAGAGAACAAGTGCATTGGAGGATGAAGTATCAACTATTTTAGGTTACAGTATGTTAATATGCCAAATGCAGCCACCAATAAAGCATAACAGGCGTAATGAAGATCGGCTACTAAATGGAAGAACTCACTTGACCTATCCGAATCTTGAAGAATTCAGGAACATTACAAAGCAAGAAAAGAGAGGTAGCACAACAAGTCAGTTAGTAAATATAACACATAGGCTTGAGCCTGACGGTACGCCTTATAATTATGCCTCATCATCCAAGGGTGCTAAAGTGGTGGCCCACAATAAAGAAGCGAAAGGAGCAAACAACGTACTGAACAAGGATCATGATAAGTATCTCAGGAATCCTTGTTCAGTGGGTGGGAAATTCTTTGTTATTGAGCTTGCTGATGAAACTCTAGTTGATGCAGTCAAAATTGCAAATTTCGAGCATTATTCATCTATGCTTAAAGAATTTGAGTTATCTGGGAGTTTGGTATATCCAACTGAGATGTGGAATCCGTTGGGGACTTTTGTTGCCGAAAATGTCAAGCATGCTCAGTGTTTTAAGCTGCCCGAACCAAAATGGCTTAGATACTTGAAGCTGAATTTACTCACTCATTATGGTTCTGAATTTTATTGCACTATAAGTTTTCTCGAGGTGTATGGTATTGATGCAATAGAGCAAATGCTTGAGGATCTTATTGTAAGTTCCCCCGAACCTTCTGTTGATAAAACGGAAACTTTTAATAAAACTGCTATGCTGCCTATGATACCAGATTCAGGTTCTGACTACCATGAGACAAAGGGTGTCGTTCAAAATGTGGTTGAACCGACAAATAAAGGGGTAGAAAGTTTTGATGTAGAGCAAAGTTTTAAATTGGATGAAGCAAAGAAAGAAACCACTACCCCTGATTTTACAACAAAACGTAGGAAGCAATCAAATGGAAGAACTCATGGGGATGCAGTCCTAAAAATACTGTTGCAGAAGGTGAGAGCGCTTGAGTTGAACTTATCTGTCCTGGAGCAGTACATTACAGAGCTGAGCAAGAGACAAGGTGACATTTTACCTGAGCTAGACAAAGAACTTTCTCAAATTTCAGAACTTTTAGAGAAAAGCAAATTGGAGATCAAGGATCTCCTGATATGGAAAGATAATATGGTGTGTATGACTATCTTTGTTGTTTGCTAATGAGCAGACTAAAGCACACATTTTTGTCTTAAAAAACAAGCTCTCTTTTCATTGCAGGAGAAAGAAAATAGTGATCTTGAATCTTGGAAAGCTTCTGTCTCCGCTCAATTGGATTTATTGGTCAACGGAAATCGCATGCTAAGGTAGTGGATTCCATTTAACCACCTAAACTAATTTTGTTTTATTATCCGAGTGAATTGTGGAAAAAGCCTCTCTACCTTCACAAGGTAGGGGTACGGTCCGACTACATACTACCCCCAGACCCCACTTTAGGGTTGGGTTTGTTGTTGTTATCCGAGTGAAGTGCGTCTGTTTATCATTTTTCCTTTTTCTAAGGTTTGTGTTACCGGAAGCTGCAGATTCACTGTATTTCAACTCGAATATAGAAGTTCTAAAAGGACTTGAAATCCTGAAGCTATAGGAATTTCAGAAGTTTAAGAAGATAGTTAGGAGCTTAATGTTGCACCGAGTAAATGGTCGGCTTTAGATTATGTTTCCTGACCTTAAAAAAGAAAAGCCAAAGCTTTTTTTAATTTTTTAAAATACAAAGCTGAAAGCAGCTTTCTGAGCATAATATATACCCTATTCCCAATAAAAAATGAGGGTGACAGATTATTCTCTGAAGAGTATTTTAATAGTTTTCTAGCAAAATACAACCTGAGGGTTTAATTTGTTTTTTCATGCATCGCAACATTATGCATTTGGAGAAAAAGGTTGATCTATTGGTGTATTTGGCTTTTCTCATTCCAAAATAATTCATGTAGGACAACCCAGGACGTTGGCCCTTGTTGATCCAGAGTATTCTACTTTCTAGAAAATACATCGACTTTTTTTTAATTTCAATTCCTTATTTTTCATGGTTAAGATAGGTAAAACTTTTCGAGAAATGATTTGTGTTGTGACTCATCATGAATCAACAGGCAATATAGTAGTCTGTTACACGTTTCCTCGTACTATGTATCTTACATGAGTACAAAGGTGTAAGGTTGATAACCAGAATATAAAGCTCTGGCCGAGCGAGGAAAACCATGCTTCTCTATGTTGCGCGGACTCTCCAAAATGATGCCGCACCCGTGTCATATCCTCCAAAAATACACTATTTTTGGAGGATCCGACACGTATCCGACACCATTTTCGGAGAGTCCGAGCAACACAGATGCTTCTTGTTTCAGTACCTGTTGGGCAAGCTCTTTAGAATATTTAGTTTGACTGGCGGGTGGTGATTTGGTTTTGGGGGNATACTTGAAAGTTGAAACCACATTAACCTCGAAAATCTTAGCTCTGTAGTTTTGGATTGTGCTTGAAGAGGGTTGTAGGCTTCAGCCTAAGAGAGAGGGCTTGGTTATGGATATGCCTCCTATCTTAGAAATGAATCGGGTTGTTTGAACTTTGAACTAGTTATAAGCGTTGTATGCTTTCCATTTTGGCTACCTGGGTTTAATCGTTTGGATGGCATCAGAATGAAAATGAAGAAGGTGTTTGGGCTAGTTGCTAAATGTTTGTTCTGTTATAGTGTTATTTCATTATGTGTCATTTGTAAACGAAGCAAGCTTCAATTTGGATCGGGCGATCGGCTAATTTCAAATACTCCCAAGTGTGTGAAGATTTTAACCTAGCAAACTCCATTGTTTATATGTGGACTTGACAGTAGTGAGCCACACATCACAAACCTAAGGGTTTCATATTGACACTACAATAGAGAAAAGCTGAAATCCATTGAAATGGTTACTGAAAGCTTCGATGTTAACCATGAGAGCGACTTTTAGAGTTTATGCATGCACACTGATATATTTCTCTGTAAATATTTGGATTTCAATACATTGAATCCAGAAGGAGCTTGGATAGATTGTTGAATATTCTTTCCTCGGACTGACGTAGTTTTTCTTGCTTATTCTAGTCGTGCATATAGCATTTCATGTATTCTAGTTATTCCTTGAGTCGAGTTCATATGAAAACAAAAATTGTGAGAAGCTGAAATTCATTCAAAATGGTTATGGCCTTGGGAAGCTTTCATGCGAGTTACAATATTGCATTAATTATGCATGCAAAATGACGTATTTCCTGTAAGCGTATGAATTTCAAATCAGTTGATCCCAAAAGGTGCTTCTTATCATTTGTTCTTCTGTTAACTTTTCATAACTATATTCCCCACATAAGATATAATCATGTCTATTCAGGACCTAATTGAAATGTATCATCGAACTGAATAATCTTCTTTATTATCTTATTTATTCTGAGTCATAGGGAGTTTGAAGGATTGGTTTGAGTTAACAAAAGTCTCTATGAATGAGGCCATTTTGTAGTGATTCAGTTTTGATGCACTGAATCAGTCAAATTGCATTGCATGGACAAGTGACAATTCAATGTCTCTTTGTTTTGTCTGTGCTATTAGGGGTCGTTTGGTAGGAGGTATTAGGAAAAATAATGAAAGCATTAGCTCTATGCATTACTAATACCTTGTTTGATACATCTTTTCAACTTGTTTATAACTAATACTTGTATTAGTTATACATCATACTTGACATTATCCTATGCATAAGTAATGCATAGAAAACCATGGCATTAGTAATACCAAGGCTTTAATGCATTCATTAGCATGGTTAAAGACAAAATTGTCCTTAAAGTTCCTTAAAGCTAGAGAATATGGAGGGCATTTTTGTAAGCAACTATTTTTCTTAAAAGTTATGCAATGCATTATAATTTTAATACACCACACCAAACAGTAGATAAGAAATAATACTTGCATAACTAATGCTTGCATTGCTAACCCATGCATTACTGATCCATGCATTACTAATACACTTTATTCCGCACTATTCTTATACACCTACCGAACGACCCCTAAGTGAGAGATTTGTAACCCATAAGAAAATGTGGCATTTCAACAGGCCAAGTGACAATTTAATCTGTTCATTTTGTCTCTGGTACGGCTACCTTCTCTTGAGCGAAGGTCTATCGGAGACAACCTCTCTACCTGCATTAGGTAGGAGTAAGGTCTGCGTCACACTACCCTCCCCAGACCCGACTTGTGGGAGAAAACTAGGTTTGTTGTCGTTGTTGTTTTGTCTCTGCTACAAGTCAGTGTAATCTGTGATCCAGTAAAAAGTGTGTCGATATGCACCAGATAAACATCCATGACAGGTGCTTTTGATGCTAGAGAAGTTTCTTCCGGCAAACCTATTACAACACCAAAAAGAAAAGAAAGATTTAAATACCATGAGAAATTTGGCGGTCAATTACTTTCACTAAAGAATTCTGTTTGAGTTGGGTGTATCACTAAAGATGAAAATAGTCTTGTTGAAGCTGACAAAAGGATAAATAGAGAAAGGATGGAATACTGTACATTGCTTCTTTACAAGGACCAGAGCTCATGACACTTTCTGGACCCTATGAGGGCAAATGACTTCGTAGGTATCACTAAGAAGTGTAATTTTAATGATAAAACTCACTTCAATGCGGTTCTTTAGGTTCCCCTAATATCCTGTTGCCGATTAAGCAATATACTAAAGATGCTGAAAGTCAGAATGGTGAAACAAGGACCTAGGTACTGAGGATGCCAACTTGGGGCTCTGAGCACAAAAATTCGACTTTAAATTTAAATTCTGAAATAGGTTTGAATCCAATGTTGGTTACAGGTGACAACAACAAACCCAGTTTGATCCAAACATGTGGGGGTCTGGGGAGAGTAGTCTGTACGCAAACCTTACCCCTACCTAATGCAGGTAGAGAGGTTGTTTCCAATGTTGGTTACAGGTGAGAGATTGATATTAAGTTTGCATGTGCTATGCTAGTTGGTTACACTGCAACGAAAATAACCTCGTGCGTATAGTGTGTTTTTGTTTCAAACTGAGAAGATTGTGATTGTGAGTTGCGACACGTTGGCTCTAGTCTGACATGATTTTTCTTTGCTGTTTTTTGCTTTGAACTTTTTGCAGATTAGACGTCGAAAAGGTTGTGAATGAGCAAGAGAGTTTGGAAAAGAAAGAGTTGGCTGTGTTTTCAATCAGCTTATCTTTTGCATGTATTGCAATTCTTAAGTTAGTTTCAGAGAGATTCCAAACAGCATTTCAGATAGGCCGAGGTTGGACGTTGATTCTTGTTAGCAGCAGCCTAACTGCATTTGTCACATTGCTATATAGCTAATATATATACTAACCTCATTGCTAGAAAATCTTATACTTGTAGAAACTTGTTCACTCATAGTGAAAACCTTATCTGAATAGAAGTCATTTATAGAACTTTTGCCTTTGGATATCATGGACTGTTGTACTTAAAGATGCACTAATATTGACTATTTTGGGAGTAATGGTAAAGTTGTCTCTGTGTGACCTACAGGTCATGGGTTCGAGCAGTTGATGCTTGCATCAGGGTAGGATGCTTACATCACATCCCTTGAGGTGCAACCCTTCCCCGAACCCTGCGTAAAAGCGGGATGCTTCATGCACCGGGCTGCCGTAATATTTACTAATCTTGTTTCTTCATGTTTCCCTTATTCTTGGGAGGATTTTGTCTAGTGGCAAGAGCGCATTACGTGATTTTTGGCCTAACAATTTCACTATATTGCCAATAATTGGCCTAACAATTTCACTATATTGCCAATAACAAGATCTCAAAAACCATATTTTGCTTGGACCTCCAACTGAACATTTACCATGCTGTCTCCTAACACTTGACATCATACCAAAGTCGTACAATTAGGATCTCGATATGGTTTTGTTCTATTTCTTGTGTCGGAGGATATATTCTTTTTTGCTCTTTTTCGAGCTTGGTTTGTATTGATCTGGCAAGTCTAATCCCTTCATATAAGAAAATACAGCCTTTGAGATATTTTAATAATAATATTATTAATCTAATTTTTTAAATATTATTATGTAACACTTAAATAACATATCGTAATTTGAACTACTCTTAACATTTAGAAATATGTAGTACTCTTACTTAAAAGAATACTAAGATATTCACAAGAAGGAAATATATATCATGTCACTATACGCTGACACAATTTGAAGTATAACAGTCAAATCACCTCATTTTCGCTAAAATGTCGATTTCGATTCTTTAACCTTTACGAGTCAATTAGATATAGACCAACAATGGTTACGGCGAAATGTTAATACTTTTTCGTCGTTCATCAAATATATCGGGTTTAAGTCTTGAGTATGAAATTGCTCGGGAGTGAGCTATAAGTATGAGGCTGGTTTTATTAGAGAGCACTATGAATACTGATTAAGTTGTGTGAGGTACTAATATATACCCGTTTGTTAATCCTTGTAGTGCTAACAACTTATTTGATGGGCTGTATATATCGTTTCAAAATGTACCGCATGATATTGTATCGTATTTTACTATGTTGTTTTGACATATATAATATTTAGATATAATGTCATGTACCAAAATATAAAAAAATAAAATTTTAATATATTATAAAGAAAAAATAATTATTATATAAAAAAAATAAAAGAGAAAATAAGATTATTTAAAAATAAGAACGACAAATGATAAAATTAAAGAAATTATCAAAACAAATATAATATTTAAAGTAACAATACATATCTCACAATAGTTAACGAGCTACTCTATAAAACAGTAAAAATAGCACGGGCTAGTCAGTTTTCGGACCAGTAATTGAAAAATAGCTAGCGTTTATAAAATTATTGAAAAATAGTCACTATTTTGCTACAACACGGACCGGTCTAGCATAATATACTAGGGCTGTTCATTTGGATCGGATATCCGAAATCCGAACCGATCCATTGAATTTCAGATTTCGGATTTGATCGGATATCGGATTGTGTTTATTAAAATTTTGGATTGATATATTTTAATCTGATCTGAAATCCGAAATTATTAGGAAATATATAAATACTACACTTTAATTTCAGATAGTGAGTACTTCTTTTACATCTTCCTCCAAGTTATTACATTTACAATCGCTAGATTTAGCTATATTGGCACCATAGTACTCTCAAATTGTATAAAAATGAATTTTTCTTAATGCATTGCCTCTTTTACAAAGAAAATATACATATCAGTTTGCAACTTTGAGGCATAATAATACGATCCAGAATCCGATCCGATCCAAACTTTAAAATCCGAATCCGATCCGATATAATTCGGATTGGGTTCGGATTGCATTTTCTAGAATTTGAAATTCGAAATCCGCGAAATGTGCTAAATCCGATCCGATCCAATCCGTGCACATCCTTATAATTACTGAAGATTGGTGCATCTGTGTAAGAACTTCCAGCATATTGTGCTGAAACTCCAACACGCGGAAAGTTCCAGCATAATATAATGGAGATCGGAGCACCTGTGTATGAATTTACAGCATAATATGTTGGACCAGTATATTATATTAAAACTTTAGTATATTACGGTGGATAGCTGAAATATTTTTCTAATTTTGAATGGTGTTTTCTTAGAGTTTTTTGCCAATATTATCCCTTATCTTTGAATGTAGGTCTATTTTGGTCCCTTAAATATAGTCTTGAGCATATTTAGTTCCTTAAGTATGCTAAAGTAGAGCACTTTTAGTCTCACTAACACAATGTGTTCAAAAACTAACGATGTTACTCAATTATGATTCATGAAGAAAATTTTCTGCTCTGAAGCAAAATGTTTCCTCTCCTTTTATTGGATAACGCTAATTATCACGTTAATTACTCATTTTTAGATAATGTCTTCTAAAATTTTGATCTTGAAAATATCCCCTTATGTGCCAGTTTTCAATGAAAAAATGACATTATATAGCCGCTGTAAAAATAATAGCCGAAAAAATATATAAAATTAGTACATACACACACACACATTTTGTATGTTAATATACAAACATTATTACAAATTTTATATACTTTTTTCGCTACCAGATGTAAATAGTTTCTGGCATGAGTTAAAAATAATAATACAACCTGGTTATTCATTTGCTTCAATAATATGCCTAGAAGTAATACTGGCAGCTTTATCTTTTTCAAATTTTAACTTTTCTTTTTGGAAAAATCAACCGAAAATTTTAAATGTATATATATACAAAACAATATACAAGTTTTTATACATTTTTTCGTATATTATTTTTATAGTGGCTATACAGTGTCATTTTCTCATTGAAAACTGACATAGAAGGGGATATTTTCAAGGTCAAAAATTTAGAAGACATTATCTAAAAATGAGGAATTAAAGTGATAATTTGTGTTATCCAATAAAAGGAGAGGAGATATTTTGCTTCAGAGGAGAAGATTTACTTCATGAATCAGAGTTGTGTAACCCCGTTAGTTTTTGAACATATTGTATCAGTAAAACTAAAAGTGCTTCACTTTATCATACTTAAAAAACTAAATATGCTCAGGGTTATATTTGAGGGATCAAAATAGAGCTAACTCAAAGATAAAGGGTCAAAAACTCTGTTTTCTTACATAAACTGTTTATCCGAACGAAAACAGGTTGTCACAGTCAGTCGTCGAAACCTTCTTCCTCATAAACAAAAAGCTCTAATTTCTGCAACCCTAATGGAATCTGAGAGAGACGAAGCTTCCACTCGACACTCAAAGCGGAGGAAACGCACAAAACGTGCTCAATTGCCATCAAATTCAGCCTCCAATCGACTCCCAAAGGGGAGAAAACGCACAAAACGAGCTCAATTTCCATCAAATTCAGTGCAAGATTCAAACTCGACAATCCCTGGTCTTCCACCAGAACTCATCACTGAAATCCTCTCAAAACTTCCAGTCAAATCCCTCTTGCAATTCAGGTCTGTTTCAAAATCTTGGCTTGCTATAATCTCTAGCCCTGAATTTATCAAGATCCATCTCAGCTTATCAGCTAATAAAAACAAGGAAGACACCCACCATATGCTTATATTAGGTCTTAGTGGACCTAAATGGAAATTTAAAGACTGTCCTCTTAGTTCTTTATTTTGTGACTCTGTTGTTAACGAGGCTTTTGACTTGGTTTATCCCATTAAAAATGCCAGTAAAGATATCAGTATTTTGGGTTCTTGCAATGGATTGATTTTGCTTGCCCACTATTCAGAATATTCGTTACTATGGAATCCAACAATTAGAAAGTGCAAGAAATTGCCTGATTTTAGACCTAGATTGCAGAAAAATAACTATGCCGTATATGGTTTTGGATATGATGAGTTCCATGATGATTATAAGGTAGTGGGTATTTTTAATAATTATGGCGGTTCAGATTACGTGGAGGTCAAAATGTATAGTCTAAAGACTGATTCTTGGACTAGTGTTGATTATTGTTGGGAGATATTAAATGCTTCAGGCTCTTCTCAAAAAATGAAATTAGATGGTTGGGGTTTGTTTGTGAATGGGAAGCTTCATTGGGATACTATTACTTCTGGTCCAGTTGTGCGTACGGGCAAGAACATCATTTCTTTTGACTTAGCTAATGAGAAATGGGAAAAGTTGGAGAAGCCCTTAGTTGGAAAGAATGAATTGTGTGTGGGAATGTTGGGAAGTGATCTTTCTGTCTTTTGTGATTATGAAGAATCTTATTTAGGTGCTTGGGTTATGAAGGAGTATGGGGTTAAAGAATCTTGGGTAAAGATGTTTACCATCGAGTATCCAAAAGGTCAATCTTTGTATCCACCCTTTTTCATGTCAAGTAAAGGTGAAATACTAGCGGTGTTTGGATCAACTTTCATGATATACAATTCAAAAGATCACTCAGTCAGATACACAAATGTTACTAACTCTGGTGATTCTTCTCTTACGGAAATCTACATTGAAAGCTTAGTTTGTCCTTTTTCTACTGAAGGGACAGAGAACGCAACAAAAGAACGGAAAAAGCTCAGATCAAAACAATCGAGTAACAAATAACTTGTAAGAGTACTTTCTTATCGAGTGCTTTTTAAACTCTCTTTTTTATTTCAAATGTAGAACAAGACGCGTATGTGAAGGATATCTTTAAACCATATTGCTTCCGGACTAGTTTTGGGCTGCTAATCGCTAGATGTATATTTTCTTCAAGACTGTCTTCTCATTCTTTTACTTTTTTGGTCAACAAATGATTAATCTTTTTTCACTTTGACAGTAACATTGACATAACCAAGATGCATTGCAAGGATAAAGCATTTTAGGAAGCTAATTTTAATTGCTTTTATTTGTTTGTTTTTTTTTTTTTTTTGGGGGGGGGGGGGGGGGGGGGGGGAAAAAAATAAAAA
>ML420249.1:32432-54459 GCA_005239525.1 Nicotiana knightiana
GGGGGGGGGGGGGGGAGGGGTGGTGTACAAAATAACAAGCATATAGGAGAAAAAGAGTTTCGGATGAACTTCATTTAAAAGGTTCCTACCTATTCTAAGGTAGTGTATGTTGAAACTAGAAGTTAAAATATTAAGGTGCTCCGGTCCACCCCGCGAAAGACCAAAATGCTTGTTTAGTGTCATCCAACACTGCTTTGTCGGAAAGTTTTACTAAATACACATATAAAAAGTATGAAGAAAATAAATCGTAAAATAAAAATGACACCACTTGTCGAGGGAGCTTCCTGGGCCGCTGGTGAAGCGTCTCAAATTTCATGCCAAGAGTTTTTCTTTTTCATATTTCTTTTGCTAAACAGTTATTAGCTGAATAGAATCGAACCCTTGACCTTCTCTAATATTAAAAAAACTAGACTAAACCATTTAGCCAAGGACAGTAATAAAAACAAAAGTGGTAATAAATTATATAATTTTATTACAGTGATTTATTTAATCCTTCACGTCTATAAATGTGACACCGGTTATCTCTATTTGTTATGCTATCAACTATGTGTTGTTATATTTTGGAATTTTGACCTGAGTGACTGTAGCCAAGCAATACAAGCAAGGAAAAATAGCTAATCCTTGTAGGAAAAAAATGTGAAGAATTTTTACAGACCTGCATTCACTTATACCGTGGTTCTATTTATTGATTTGCATCTGTTGTGAGCTGTTCAACTAAGGAAGCAAGAGAGAGAAGCCAAAGGGTGTATGTGTGGGGGAAATTCTTGCTAGTTGTATCTATTGGAACCGGATAGGGTCGTGGTTTCTATATAAAGCTCCAACTCTAAATCACGTTAGTACTCCTTTTGGGCAGCATAATATGGTCATGTGATTGGCATGAGTACTGCTTGTGACTTTTCTTAACTTCAGTCCTTTTGATACTTATAATAAATAGTAGCATATACCACTTTGAATGGCACTGTCTAGATATCAGATAAGTTAACTATGGGATATTTGTTTTTGTTCATTGCTTAGGATGAACAGAAGCACTTTGGTCATGTCCCAGATGTGGCTGGTATTGATATAGCACTCGTCTTTTTGCTTAAACAACTAGTTTTGTTTGCTACATGTTGAATGCAGACCGTGCACGAGGACATCCTTGCATTTGGTGCTTCTATATTTGCGGTGTTTCTACTCGTCATAGGCATTGTGATGTATCAGTGAGGTGCTTTGTTAATTGTTACTTATGTACTAATGAACTTCCAGGATGTGAAAGCTATCCCTTGAGGCAGTGGCGAAGCCATAAATTTTCTCAAGGTTGTTTAAGCTTGATATAAGTGGAAAAATTTCCGACAAAGAGTGTTCAATATATGTTATATACCTCTAAAACCTAATATTTTACCTATATACACAGTGTAATTTTCCGACGAAGGGTGGTCTTCGCCCCTGCCTTGAGGTTGACCTGCTCAAGAAGTTATATATATATTTTGTGAACTGGAAGTTATATTCCATCTGCTGCTACTTATCGAGTGCTTTTAATTTTTTGTTTTTTAATTTCAAATGTAGAACAAGATGCATATATGAGTAAAAATGGCGTGTGGTAGCTACTAAGTAAGGTGTTGTTTATTTTTTATCCACTAATTCTAATACTGAGCAAAAATAGCCACCACTCTATTAAAATTGTTTTGAAAAGATATTTTTACCCTTTCTTCAATTCTTATATTCCCAAACCCTTGTTTATTCGTTCAGAGGGAAAATTTGAGAGCGTAAATTCCGGAGGCAACTTTCGCGTGCTCCTTAGTATCTGTATCGTCCTTGCATGCAAACTAGCTGCACTTAATCTTTCTCCTTCGTCATCTTCTCTGAATTGAACGATGGAACTGGTATTTTTTTTTTGATTTTATGCATTTTTGTTTTTGTATGTGTGTAATCGCGATCAATGCTGTGTTTGGCATCAAGTATGTGTGAAATTTCAAAAATAATGATTTTAAGTTGATTCAGTGTCGAATAAGGAGTGGATTTTTGTGAGGAGGTTATTCAGAAATTTTTGATATTGAAATGTGTCTGTGGTTCAATCAATATATTTGATTATGTAAGGACATTTCATAAAAATAGTCGTACGAATTCATACGCTAACCGTGTTTATGAATTTTTGGTATTGAAATGTGTTTGTGGTTTAATTAATATATTTGATTATGTAAGGACATTTCATAAAAATATTTGTACGAATTCACAAGCACCGTGTTTATGAATTTTTAGTTAACTGTGTTCATACAAGTTAAGGACCAAGTGTCCTTCACTTTTGAACTTCAAAGTTGAAGTTCAGGACCTATTGTCCTTAACTTTTGAACTCGGAATTCAAAGTTAAGGACCAAGTGTCCTTTATTTTTGAACTTGAAACTTGAAGTTCAGGATCAAGTATTCTTAACTTTTCAACTTGAAACTATAAGTTAAGGACTGCATGTCCTTAACTTTTTAACTTGTAACTCTAAGTTAAGGACCAAGTGTCCTTAACTTTTGAACTTGTAAGTGAAAGTTCAGACTAAATGTCCTTAATTTTTGAACTTGGAATTCAAAATTAAGGACCAAGTGTCCTTTATTTTTGAACTTGAAACTTGAAGTTCAGGACCAAGTATTCTTAACTTTTCAACTTGAAACTATAAGTTAAGGACTGCATGTCCTTAACTTTTTAACTCGAAACTCTTGGAATTCAAAGTTAAGGACCAAGTGTCCTTTACTTTTGAACTTGAAACTTGAAGTTCAGGATCAAGTGTCCTTAACTTTTCATCATGAAACTATAAGTTAAGGACTGCCTATCCTTAACTTTTTAACTTGAAACTTGAAGTTAAGGACTGAGTGTCCTTAACTTTTGAACTTGAAACTTGAAGTTCAGGACCTATTGTCCTTAACATTTGAACTTGGAATTCAAAGTTAAGGACCAAGTGTCCTTTACTTTTGAACTTGAAACTTGAAGTTCGGGACCTAATGTCCTTAACATTTGAACTTGGAATTCAAAGTTAAGGACCAAGTGTCCTTTACTTTTGAACTTGAAACTTGAAGTTCGGGACCTAATGTCCTTAACATTTGAACTTGGAATTCAAAGTTAAGGACCAAGTGTCCTTTACTTTTGAACTTGAAACTTGAAGTTCGGGACCTAATGTCCTTAACATTTGAACTTGGAATTCAAAGTTAAGGACCAAGTGTCCTTTACTTTTGAACTTGAAACTTGAAGTTCGGGACCTAATGTCCTTAACATTTGAACTTGGAATTCAAAGTTAAGGACCAAGTGTCCTTTACTTTTGAACTTGAAACTTGAAGTTCGGGACCTAATGTCCTTAACATTTGAACTTGGAATTCAAAGTTAAGGACCAAGTGTCCTTTACTTTTGAACTTGAAACTTGAAGTTCGGGACCTAATGTCCTTAACATTTGAACTTGGAATTCAAAGTTAAGGACCAAGTGTCCTTTACTTTTGAACTTGAAACTTGAAGTTCGGGACCTAATGTCCTTAACATTTGAACTTGGAATTCAAAGTTAAGGACCAAGTGTCCTTTACTTTTGAACTTGAAACTTGAAGTTCGGGACCTAATGTCCTTAACATTTGAACTTGGAATTCAAAGTTAAGGACCAAGTGTCCTTTACTTTTGAACTTGAAACTTGAAGTTCAGGACCAAGTGTCCTTAACTTTTTAACTTGAAACTTTAAGTTAAGGACCAAGTGTCCTTAACTTTTGAACTTGAAACTTTAAGTTAAGGAATGTCTACCCTTAAATTTTTAACTTGAAACTTGAAGTTCAGGACCAAGTGCCCTGAAGTTTTCAACTTGTAACTGTAAGTCCTAATCTTTTAGTCCTAATCTTTTGTGTTCTTTTTTCTTCTTTGTAGTATGCTAATGGAAGTAGATCTTGTGTTCGAGTTTGATGTTTGGCGTAATTTAATGAGCTATTGGAAATGAGATTTACAATATAAGGAAACAATAAAAAAAATTTTGTCGAACATGCAGTGGAAGAAGTTGAGGGATGGTATTTTTGGAAACTTTTTTCGATTACAAAGTGTGAAGTTCTGTGGTAAACTTATTCACTATGTATTGCTTTCAGAAATTGTAAATGATGACCCTAATTCGATGACATTCAAAGTTTTTGACCATGAAATTAAGTTTACACGTGAAGCATTTCATATAATTACTGGTTTGAACTGTTCTTCTTTATTGGATATCAAAAGTTTGCATGAAAAAGAGAATAGGCTTTCGAAAGTCTATTTCTCCGGAAAGGATAGAGTTGAGTTGGGTGATTTCTAGTCACCCAGATGGTACAAATGCATCATTTGTAGGCAGCGATGATGATGCTGTGAAGTTGGCAACAATTTATTTCGTTGAATCTGTTTTGATGGGGAAGCGGAAGAATAGGAATTCTTCCGAGCAGATAATGAAAATTGTAGATGATGATGAACTCTGCTCTTCTTTCAACTGGGGATCTCTTTGTTATGAAACGTTATTAAAATCATTGAAGAGTTGTTTGAAGCCCAATGAGAATGAGAATGAGAAAGAGAAAGACAAGGATAGCTACACTATACTTGGTTTTCCTTTTGCTTTTTGTGTTTGAATTATGGAAGTATTGCCTATTTTCTAGGAAAAACAACTTGTGAACTTCCGAGAATATGGTTTTCCTCGGATGTTATGTTATTCGGATATGGAATCTCCACAATATGATTCTCTGTGTAAAAAATACTTTCATAATGAAAATGTAAGTTAATCTAATTACTAGCTATTTTTTTTTGTTTATGTGTTTTAGTTCTGAAAACTTTTTTTTTGTTATATAATAGGTGTATAATTTGATCGAGGTGGCACCATTTATTTCTTGTGAAGAAGATGCAGAGCCTGTTAGTGTGCATGAGTCAATTTCTCAAGATCAAAGCTCAATGCCTTCTTCCACACAATTTGATGAAGCCATGCTTAAGGAAATTGTTAAAGTAGGTTTTTTGTCCTTGAATAACATTAGTTTATTATTTGATTATTTTTTGCTTAAGAGACTTTTTTGTTTTTATGGTTTTTGATTCAGAGATTATCAGAGAAGTTTAAAAAGGATCTGCAGGCTGAAGTTACTAGAATAAATCAGAAAATATCTGTATCAGAAAAAAAGATTCAAAATGATATCAAGGTAATATCATTAATTTCAGGACCATCTGTCCTGAACTTTTGAACTTGAAATTTGAAGTTCAAGACCAAGTGTCCTTAACTTTTTAACTTGTAAGTCAAAGTTAAGGACTTTTAAGGACCATGTGTCCTTAATTTTTGAATTTGGAATTCAAAGTTAAGGACTGTCTGTCCTTAACTTTTGAACTTGAAACTTGAAGTTAAGGACCTATTGTCCTTAATTTTTGATCTTGTAACTATAAGTTAAGGACTGCATGTCCTTAACTTTTGAACTTGAAACTTGAAGTTAAGGACCTATTGTCCTTAATTTTTGATCTTGTAACTATAAGTTAAGGACTGCATGTCCTTAACTTTTGAACTTGAAACTTGAAGTTCAGGACCAAGTGTCCTTAACTTTTTAATTAGAAACTTGAAGTTCAGGACCTATTGTCCTTAACTTTTTAACTTGGAATTCAAAGTTAAGGATTGCATGTCCTTAAGTTTGAACTTGAAACTTAATGTTTAGGACCAAGTATCCTTAACTTTCGAACTTGTTATTCTAAGTTAATGACTGCTTGTCCTTAACTGTTTTACTTGTAACTTGAAGTTTAGGACTGTCCTTAACTTTTTAACTTGAAACTTGAAGTTTAGGACTACATGTTCTTAACTTTTGAACTTAGTTTCTTTCACAAGATTTAAAGAAAAGTCTAGGATCAAAGATTGATACTTTGTTGAAGATTTTTGTGAAACCTGATGAAAGAAACATAGAGAGAGAATCTAGTGTTCCAATTACTAAAGATGGAGTTGATGATCATTGTGATGGTACAAAACCTATTGTTACAATTAACAAAGATGCAGGTGGCGACGAATGTGATGACATGGATGTGCATGCAGAAGTTCAGTATGAAAGCGATTATAGAGATGCACATCTAGATGATGAAACTGATATTGGCACTGAAATTGGGAAATGTTAGATATAGATTTTGAATTTTTTGTCATTGAAATTTATATCAATAGTATAATACATATAAACTTTTTTGTGATTACAAATATATATAGAATCTATTGACGGAATGGAAGTTCAAGATGTAATAGAATGTCAAGACCAGAAAAATTCAAAAGAGACAGGAGTAACAGAAAAAATTTGTAAATGTGGAGTGCAATCTCAGGATTTAGAAAGTCCATTGGGAACAAGTGTCAGTGAGATTGTATGCAAATGTATAGAAGGAACATATTGATATGTCTACACCTCTCTCATATAAAGAGAAATTTGGAGTTCAAAATTGTGCCAATCAAGGTTAGATGGAATTTTCATGATATGTTGAATGTTAGTTTTAGTGAATTATTAGAATGGGTATTAATTGTAAATGTTACAGAATCTTTTGAAGCTGCAAGGGAAGAAGATGGAGTGGAGTATCAAGAGAGAAGTGAAGTACAATCTCAAGACTTAGAAAATACCAAAGGAACAAGCATAAGTGAGATTGTTTCCAAATGCATAGATGGAACATGTGATCTCTCTACACCTCGCTCTCTTATCGACAATATTGGAAGCCAAGAAAATGCTAGTGAAGATAATGATTTAACTGGGATGATCTTGACAGTTGCAAAAGGTTAGACAATGTTTTTTTTTAATTTTATACATGTTTGTTTTAATCAAAGATTAGTAACAAGTACTAATTGTGTTAGCTCTTGTAAATATTTTGCAGAATCTTGTGAACTTGCAATTGAAGAACATGAAGAACAGTTGGAAGATAAAGAAAATGTGCAGTTGGAAGATAAAGAAAATGCAACCAATATGTCAGCTCAATTGTCTGTTGAAAAAATACAAGAAGGCAGTGTGAACAAAACATGTATTGATTGTGTCCTAAATATTATATTCATAATTGAAACTGGCAGTACATTTCAAAAATAATGTTCTTAGTTTTTGTCTCTTCATTTGACGACTTGCAGCAAACTAATGTATATATATAGTGTTGTCTGGAGAGCAAAACAAAGATGAAACTCTTAACCAATATGCTAGGAAAAGGAAGAGAGATAGTATTGGTTATGATGGTCCATCATTTTCTATTCTTACTCCTGCTCCTCCAAGTACACAAATGAGCATTGATGAGGGTTTGTCTATGGAGGTTGAAGGAAATGTTGAAGAAGAGCTTGGTCGAGGTAAAAGGAATAAGAAGCTTAGTTGGAAGTTGAAATCTCCTTTTGAACAGGAAAGAAAAAAAGGAACATCGATGGCGCACAATGAAAATACTCCTAAGAATTCGGGCTGGATAAAATCAAAATATACTCGTACATGTATTTTTTATTATTCCAAAGATGATAGCAAAATTATTGAAGAAATTCATTGGGTGGTTGGGTAAGTAGAAAAGGAAAGGTCGCAAAAAATCGTAAGTCCCTTAATGTATTTCATTATTTTTTAGTTGCTTAAATTCGTGTCCTTAACTTGTAATTTTAAATTTAGGACTAAGTGTATTGTTACTGAAATTCCTAAAGTTAAGTGTCCTTAACTTCTGTGATTGTAAGTCTAAGTTTAGGACCAAGTGCCCTTAACTTTTGAATTTGGAAATCAAAGTTAAGGACCAAGTGTCCTTAACTTTTCAACTTGGAATTCAAAGTTCATGACCAAGTGTCCTGAAATTTTGAACTTGCAAATCAAAGTTCAAGACCATGTGTCCTTAACTTTTGAACTTGTAAGTCTAAGTTCAGGACCATCTGTCCTGAACTTTTGAACTTGAAAGTCTAAGTTCAGGACCATGTGTGCTTTACTTTTGAACTTGAAACTTGAAGTTCAGGACCAAGTGTCCTTAACTTTTCAACTTAAAACTTGAAGTTCAGGACCAAGTGTCCTTAACATTTCAAATTGAAACTCAAACTTCAGGACCAAGTGTCCTTAACTTTTGAACTTAAAAGTCTAAGTTCAGGACCAAGTGTCCTCAACTTTTGAAGTTGGAACTATAAGTTAAGGACTGCCTGTCCTTAACTTTTATACTTGTTAGTCAAAGTTCAGGACCAAGTGTCCTTAACTTTTGAATTTGTAAGTGTAAGTTCAGGACCATGTGTCCTTAAATTTTGAACTTGAAACTCAAACTTCAGGACTAAGTGTCCTTAACTTTTGAACTTGAAACTCAAACTTCAGGACCAAGCGTCCTTAGCTTTTGAACTTGAAAGTCTAAGTTCAGGACTAGATGTCCTTAATTAGGAAATGAGGACTAACTTCTAACTTTGATATTTTCAAAATTTTCAGGGGACAAACTGATATATATGCTGATGATAATGGTGTGAGAAAGAATCCATACAAATTGTATCATCAAAAAATCAGGAGCAAAATGTTCTTCCATGAGCTTTCAGATAGTAGCTTTGTACTTGATGATAAGGTTTGATAATTCGCAAGACATTTATTTTCTTTATTCTTAATTTATTGTTTTTTAATTATTTTATGACTGATGGATTTATTTTATTTTTTGCCTTTTTATGAAGCATATTGACATTGCTCTATATTATCTGAGAAAGAAGGAATGCTACCACCCTCGTGACCATCCTTTTCGTTGCACAACTACAGATATAATTTTTGATAACTATATGCTAGAGATATATAAGGAATTCAATGAAGATGTTACATATGAGTTTTGGTGTGGTGATAATCAATTGGTTCTGACACCATATGTGTAGGTGACAATCATAGATGTGGAATTGCTTGGACAGAGGTTGACAAAATCTTTTTTCCATGTCGGCTTCCTTTAGAAGATGATAATGCTGTCACACATTTTCTTTTGGGGGTATTGGACTTGAAGGAGAAAAAGATTGATGTGTATGATTTCATATATAGTGAGCCATATGAGGCAGGAATGAATCACATTGAAATGTATGCACGCGTGATCCCCAACTTGCTAAAGTTCTCACCGTTTGAGAAAAATCACAAGTCTTTTGGAAATGCATTCAATAAATTTTATATTCAGTGGCAAAGATCACCACACCAAACTGGATCGTACGTTTTTTTATTTGTTATATAATTTATATGTACTTTAGATTTATTATTTAATTGACTCCATATCTTACATTTTTCTTAGGACTGATTGTGGTGCATTCCTAATCAAGTATGTGGAGTTGTTGATGATGGAAAATGATGTGGAGAAATTCCAACCTGAAGACATAAAAGACTTTAGAAAATAACTTGCAGCAAATCTTTGGGCACATGGAGAGTGAAAAAGAAATTCTGGTTATGATACACCACTAGAAAATGTTGGCGACGACTATGATAGTGGAAATGAAACTTGCTGTCCGAAGGAGCTGTAGTTTAGTTGTAAAGAAAGTTAGTTGTAGTTGATTTTTTGGATAAAATTGCCGTAAAGAATCCATATGAATTCTGAAATATCTTGTAAATTCCTCAAAAGGCACTTTTATTTTGTTTGCATAACATATTTTTTTGTCACCGCTATGCAAAATTACAATTTCAGAAGTAATATGAAGGCATCATGTTATTAATTTCTTTGTTTCTATCAAGTATTAATTTGTCCATTTGCAATCCCTAAAATTAAGTGTATTGAACTTGTAAGTATTAATTTAGGACCAAGTGTAATTGAAATTCAAATTCAAAGTTAAGGACCAAGTGTCCTTAACTTTTGAACTTGTAAGTCAAAGTTCAGGACCATGAGTCCTTAACTTTTGAACTTGAAACTCAAACTTCAGACCAAGTGTCCCTTGTGAACACCCAATTTTTGCTCTACAAGGAAATTACTCCTAAAATAGTCAAAAATAGTTTTAATAAATTTTAGGAACTTTTCTTTATTTAGTTGCATTCCATTCATGTTTAATAATTCTAAAATCATAAAATAAAATAACAATCATAAAAAAATATTCGAATCTTGATTTCATTAGCATGTTAGATTTTAAACTTCATTTTTAGGATTTAATCACATTGTAAATGCATCTTCTAAAAAATTAAAATTGCATACATAGTCTTAATTAATTAGTTTTAACATAGTTAATTATTTGATTAGTAGTTAAAATGGATAGTTGATTGATTTTTACAAAGAGTGGTATCAAAATTGGAGTTTTAAACTAAGTGGCTAATTTGAAAAGAAGAGATTTAGTTGATTCTTGAATTGGGTTAACCTTGCAAAGGAAAATAGGCCTGCTTTGTTGAAGCCCAGAATTCCTACACACCCAAGCCCACACCTGAATCGGCCCAGCACCCCCTTCAGATGCCTAAACGACTTCGTTTCGCCCTTTCCCCTCACCTATTAAAAATAAAGCTAAGACCTAAATCTAGAGGGCGATGAACCCAACGCCTTTTCACCCCTGCTTCTTCCTCACTTCTCATCCCTAACACAGATTAGATCCTCTCCTCCCATAGAGAAATGACGCCCCCCTTTCTTCTTGTTGGAGCTCTTCATTGACAACCTGAAAGAGAACCCCCTAGACCCCTTAAGCGCCGTTTCCCCCCTTCCTGCCGGATTGGCTCGTCTTCAACAAAAATAGACCCAAGATTAGAAGAGAAATCAGATCCCCCTTGACAAAAGAAGGACAAGCGTTGTTCCCTTCTCTTCTCCTCTTCTTGACATTTCATCTTGAACAAACTCAAAGATCTGATCTCAATCGAAGGAACAGCCATGGCTGGCCTTCTTCTTCCTCACTAAAACGACACTCCCCTCCATTGAAGAGAAGCTTCAACAGCAACACACGAAATAGCAACAAAAAAAAAATAGATCTGAAACTCGAAAATTTAAGGAAAAATCTGAAAAAAAAAGCCCTATTCAAAATCATCGTTCACTCTTGCTCATGTTGCTGTTGCTGGATTGCTGAGCTCTGTTTTGATTCAGACTTCGTCTTCTTCATTATTCAATTTATTTTTAAGGTACAGTTCGATTTCAAACTTTGCAATTCAGTTTGGTTAAATAAAGTTCACAATGTTGTTGTATTTTGCTTGTTAAGATCCGACTATGTCACATGCCAATTCTATATCAGTGTGGTTGTTTTCTTATTTATAAATGTAGTAAACCATTTCTGTTCTTCAAACTACTAGACTTTTTGTTTTTTTTGTATAGTGGATTTGCTGTAAAACTACTGGTTTGCTAAATTAGTGTAGTTGGATATTCTTTGTACCTCCTTTTTTTTATCCATATATTCATCATTTCATATGTCCTGTTTTGTCTCATTTGTATGTTGAATTTGTTTTTCACCCTGTGCTGATGGATCTTCATTTAAGGTAAACACTTAGTCAATGTGCCTTTTTTGCAAATTCCAATGTGAAATGTTTGCTATAGATTATTCGGTTAAGGACTTATATGAATTGAAAGTGTAAATATCTTTTGGATTTGGAGTTTATAATGGATTAGTATATGAACACTAAATTAATCTAAAATATCTTAATGATCGTTTCCTTTTTACTGTTTTTCTCTTGATGAATGTTCGTTAATCATTTGATAGCCGGTTTAATGATAATCAAAATAAGATATTCAGAGGTTAATAATTGCATATTTAGCCACGGGTTGGTGTAATTTGCAATTTAAGACCTAGGTGAAGTTTTACTTCTGTTGGATAGTGTTGTTGGGTTATATAGCTGGTAGGCATCTGTTATTGAACTCCCTAAAGTAAAAATGTGCAAATGTATCAGTTTGTTGGTGCAAATATGAATATCTAATTGGATCATGTTTTCATTTCTGTGCACTTCAATTATTCAATTAGTCTATGTATATTCTTTAAGATTCTTGCATCCGCAACTCTAATTACAAATAGGTTCCATAAATCCACAGACTTTCACAATAATCTCAAACTTAGTCCTTGAACAAACTTATACCTTGTAGTCCAAAAATACCTCCGTCACTCTTAGACTAGCATTACAAATAACTTAGAAAAAATAAAGACTTATGGAAAATTTGCTTCAAATAAGCAATTAAATCATTGTGACCATAGTCATGATTACATAATCTACACTCGGGTTTGCAACTCATGTTACCCGACCACAACTTCAAACTCTAATAAAAATAAATATGTTTTAAATCGCGGGTACATTTCATGTGGCGCGGCTTGCAATGTGTCCAAAAATAACAAGTGCACGTCATCGTGACTTGTATTAAAATAATTCCATAAATATTAAAAAGCGGCAAAAAAGTAAGAAGGATAAAAAGCACAATAGGTTTAATATATATAAATAATCAGATAATTTAGGCCAGATATTAATAGTTAAGCGACCGTGCTAGAACCACGGAACTCGGGAATGCCTAACACCTTCTCCCGGGTTAACAGAATTCCTTACTCGGATTTCTGGTGTGCAGACAACTTAAAACAGAGTCTAAATTTCCTCGGTTTGGGATTTTAAAATAAAACGGTGTCCCGTAGCACCGTAAAAATCCGGGTGGCGACTCTGAAAACTAAAATAAATCCCAAATCCGAATAATGTCACTTAAAGTGGAAAAACTCCCTCTCTACCCTTCATTAATCCGGGGGTAGTGAAAAAAGGAGGTGTGACATCCCTAACTTTTGAGCTTAAATGTCTAAGTTCAGGACCAAGTGTCCTCAACTTTTGAACTTGGGACTCAAACTTCAGGACCAAGAGTCCTTATTTTTGTACTTGGAACTGTAAGTTAAGGACCAAGTGTCCTTAACTTTTCAACTTGTAAGTCAAAGTTAAGGACTGCATGTCCTTAACTTTTGAACTTTGAACTCAACTTAAGGACTGTCTGTCCTTAATTTTTAAACCTGTAAGTCAAAGTTAAGGACTGCCTATCCTTAACTTTTGAACTTTGAACTCAAAAGAAACAAACAAAACGTAAGCAGAAAGAAATTTTGAAAATTCAGACATCTGCTCAAATAAGAATAATCTAAATGAATCCAATTTATAGCAAAAACTTAAAAGAGTCGATAAACATAAGTGGATATATCTACTATTCTCTATGTTTCCTTGAAAATGGATGGACTGCCGGAGAATATATACAAGATGTTCTATTATGACCAATTCTTCTGCAACAACCACATTTGAGTGTTATTTTTGATGACTCAGTAGCTGGAATATGCCTTTTCTTCTGCCTTCTACCTGGTGGCACTTTGAAATCTGGAGGTTTAACAATTTGTGACTTAACACTCTCTGGTACAATCCAAGAATCAGTATGTCCTACATGATGTATTTGTATTTCATATGTTTTCAACCAAGATTCCTTTAAGTACCAGTGCGAGCAAAAGTTGGACTTCTTGATGTTTCTCTTCTCGATAGCTGCAATTGCATGTATGAATGGTAATTCATCAAATTGAAACTGAAAACAATCACATGTTATTTTGTTTAAGTCCACCAAGAAAGTAGTTCCTTCTTCTTCAACTCTAGAACGCCATGAATCAACAGGGAAGACTTTCAATGTTGAAAAATTATAAGTTAGTACATTATGTTAAATTATATTAAAATAATAACCTAAACATAGAATACTTACATTCAAAGTAAATGCTAAATCTATCTTTTTCTTCAATTCCTCTTCTACCCAACAAGAAACATCATAAAAAGTTCCTTATGCTTCATTTCTTCTTTCATAAAACCAACGTTGTAGCTTCACTTGAATGAAATACATTATTCTTAATGTAGGCAGCTCCCTTGCTTCTAATAGGACATAATTCATTGACTCAACTATGTTTGTTGTGAGCATGTCATATCTTCGTCGTGGACTACAAGAACGTGCCCACCTTTCCGATGGTTCTTCCATCAAGTAGTCATAAGTCTTCTTATCTACTTTTGCTATATCTAACATGTAAAGATCAAATTATTTGCGCCTGTATACTATCACAACACTTTGAAAAATTTTTATGACCTCACTTTTCACTTTTCTTCGCTTTAGGTTCTGCTCCAAACGATAGATACAAATCCCATGGTGGCTTTTAGGATATACCTTTGCGATGGAATATGCAATAGATTGATGCCTGTCTGATAAAAAAATTAAATTCTCACGGCACCCAATTGCATTGCGAAGCTCACTAAAGTACCACTCACAAGAATTGTTATTTTCAGATTCTGCTATTCCAAAGGCTAGTGGGAAAATTTGGTTATTTGCATCCTTTGAAAATGAAATCATTAAAACACCACGAAATTTTGACTTCAAAAAAATTTGCATCAACAACAATCACTGGTCTACAATGATTCCAACTAGATATTGATGATCCATATGCATAAAGCATATAAAGAAACCTAAAAATACAGTATAAAAGAAGGTTAACAGAAGTTAAGGACAGGCTGTCCTTAAATTCGACTAATAAGTTCAAAAGTTAAGTACAGGTAGTCCTGAACTTCAGGTTACAAGGCCAAAATTTAAAGACAAGTAGTCGTGAAGTTAGACTAACAAGGTCAAAAGCTAAGGACATGGAGTCCTTAACTTAGAGTTACAAGTTATAAAGTTAAGGACATGCAGTCCTTAACTTAGATTTACAAGCTCAAAAGTTAAGGACATGGAGTCCTTAACTTAGACTAACAAGGTCAAAAGTTAAGGACAGGTATTCCTGAACTTCAGGTAACAAGCTCAAAAGTTAAGGACAGGTAATCCTGAAGTTAGACTAACAAGGTCAAAAGTTAAGGACATGTAGGCCTTAACTTAAGGACATGTAGTCCTTAACTTAGAGTGACAAGTTATAAAGCTAAGTACATGTATCCCTTAACTTAGGTTTACAAGCTAAAAATATAAGGACATGGAGTCCTTAACTTAGACTAACAAGGTCAAAAGTTAAGGTCACCATGTCCTTAATTTTTTAACTTGCAATTCTAAGTTAAGGACCAAGTGTCCTTAACTTTTTGACTGTACACATGAAAGTTAAGGACAACACGTTCTTAACTTTTTAACTGGTTAAAGACAACATGTCCTAAAGTTTATAAAAAAGACTAATAAACTCTTTTTTGATTGTTTACCTGTTGTTGTCGTCTATCTTTATGTTAGTATATGTTCCCGGGTTTTTACGTCTCATCATATACAAGTATGAAGACAATAATTCATAATTCTCTTCAGGAATTCCTCTTATTAAAGCGGAAGCACGTTGAATAACACGCCACGCCTTGTGATACCCAATGTCCAGTCCGTGCAATTTTTGCATTTCTGCTATGACAAAAGCTGGTGTAACTTCAAACCTTGGGTCTCGAAGATTGTCGATAATGTAACCACTAATCAACTTTGAAGTTGCATGCCTTTGGTCAGCTTTCATAGTGTTAACAGAGCAGTCATGATTTTTCTCAATCTTTACTATCTTGAACATTGTTGAATCTTTAATTTTGAAAGAACGCACACACCACCCACACCTATCATCATTGCATTTCAACAAATATCTTGTTGAGCTTGATCTAACAACCTTGAAATTCAAAATGTCCTTTAATTGCTATATTCGAAAAACAGTTAATTAGACTCTTATTGTTGTCAAATATTGATCCCACTTTTATTTCATCCAGCGAAGCATTTTCTCTTAATATCGTAGTTGAGGATTCTTTTTGTTTCGAATTTGACCTTCGTCTAGTTAGTTGAGTAGAGGTTTTTTCAGAAATTTCTATTGAATACCCAAAGCTTGTTCGTTGTCAATCTCTATATTGCTTTGTCCTTCTACTTGAATAGAATCAAATGTTTGAAGCATCTCTTCAGTTATTGGTTGAGCTTCAACTATATCTATTTCTATTATCTGTTGGCATTTATTTTGATTGTCATGTTGATTTTATCTATTGACATGTTCAAAGGGGCTTGTTGATCCAAAAACTCTTTCCGAAATATCAACAATGAAACGATAACCCTTGAAGAGTGAATGACTTTTTAGTAACTCTATACATGTTGAAGATCTAAATCTTTGGATACAAGCATTACCTTGCTTGTTCCCAGGTTGATATCAAACCATATCACTGCTTCAAACTTGTCTCTATCCAATTCAATAACTTCAAATATTTGTTTAAGGAAATCTTCAAACCGAATTGCCACAGGTACTAGAACAAGCTTTGTTTGATGATCAAGATACTTATAGTCTTCAGTCCATCTACCATTAAAAGCAACTATAATGCATATTGTTTCCATTTTGCAAGTCAAGAGAATGGGAAACTCAGGACATATTTTATAGAGCAATCCTTGTATAATTAAGAACAGGTACTGTAAGTTCAGGACCAAGTGTCCTTAATTTCAGGAACAAATGTCCTTAACTTTTTAACTTGGAACTCAAAGTTTAGGACCAGGTTTCCTTAAGTTATGAACTTGGAACGTAAAGTTCAGGACCAAGTGTCCTTAAGTTATGAACTTGGAACTGTAAGTTCTAGACAAGTGTCCTTAACTTTTGATCTTGGAAATAAAAGTTCAGGACTAAGTGTCCTTAACTTTTGAACTTGGAATTCAAAGTTAAGGACCAAGTAACTTTTCAACTTGTAACTCTAAGTTCAGGACCAAGTGTCCTTAACTTTTCAACTTGGAGCTCAAACTTTAGGACCAAGTGTCCATAACTTTTCAACTTAAAACTCAAACTTCAGGACCAAGTGTCCTTAACTTTTCAACTTGAAACTCAAACTTCAAGACCAAGTGTCCTTAACTTTTTCAAAACAATTTGCAAAACTATGACAGTATGTCCTTAATATTCAGAAGAACAACAAAAAAGTTAAGGACATTGTGTCCTTAACTTTTTCAATTCAATTTACAAAATCAGGACATTATGTCCTTAATATTAGTAACAACGTTCATGTTAAGGACACCAAATCCTTAACATTATGTGCTCAATTTTTACAGACTTATCATAGGACGCGATGTCCTTAACCTTATCAATCCAGAAATTCAAAAAAAAGAAAAAATCAAATTCCTAGTAACGAAATAAAAATTAATAGAAACACACAAAAGCATAACTTACTATAAATTTATGTCGATTTTTGGACGAGAAAGTTGAATTCTATAGTTTCAAATCAGAAGAGAAGCTTCTGCAATTCTATAGTTTGAAATTTGACGATCACAGTCTCTGCTGCTACTGAAGTTAGTTACATGTTGTTGCTGCTGCTGATCGTTAATAAAAGCGTAGGTATAAGTTATAGCATAATGGTATTTTTGTTCAGTCAGGTAACGTTTATTAAACCAGTGACTAAAGACTAAAGACATTTAAAACACCGGCTTTAAAGTAAAGACATGTGCTCTTAATGGCTATTTATGCCCATCACCCCATATATAAAGGATATCTATAAACCATATTGCTTATGGACTAGTTTTGGGCTGCTAATCACTAGATGTATATTTTCTGCAGGACTAACTACTCATTCTTTTTACTTTTTTTGGTCAACAAAGGATTAATCTTTTCTCACTTTGACAACAACATTGACATAACCAAGATGCATTGCAAGGATGAAGTATTTTAGGAAGCTAATTGTAGTTGCTTTGACCATTGGGGGGTTTGGGGGGGAGGGGNTTTGAGAAGGAAAGAACAAGCATATAGGAGAAAAAGAACAACTTATAGATGCTCTCGATGGCTGAAAGTAATGTGTCGTAACATAAACTTGAATCCGAGTTTTATTATAATTTTGTCGACATTGAAATTAACATATCGACGTTCACTACAAGAAAAATATCCTTAGCGAAGGGAAAATTGGTCCCTAAAAGTCAAATTCTGGTCCCTGATAGTAAATAACGACTAGTAAAATCTAGTCTCCATCCGTCGCTAAAGGTCAATAACGACGAGATCCCAATACTGGTCCTTAAAACATTTTAGATACCAGATATTTTCTGGTAGCTAAAAGCGTTTTAGAGACCACGCTTCTCGTTCCTAAACATCCATCCATTATGTACAAGCATGGCTACCATTGCCGCCATTGAAGTAAAAAACGAAGCTATTTGTCGAAGTCATCGTGATTTCAAAACTATGCAACACAATCAGTGTGTTTTAAAGCTTGATAATATCATTGTATATTCAGAAACTGTGGAGAATTTGTCACTTGTGTATGAGTATATGGTTGATGGCAGAGAGAGAAAAAGAGGATTTTTTTTCGTGATTTTGCTGACCAAATGAGTAGGTTAATCGTGTAGAATCCGTTTGAAACGTGATCTCTTAATTAGAAGCACTAATTTAGGAATTAATTAAGGTGTCAGTTAGATGGTAGGAGTCTAATTAACTGAGATTGTATATATAGTTTGTAAAGTAAACCGAGACATCAATGGTAATTTAAGAAAGTTAGTTAAACCAGGTAATATACTTATTAATTTAGTACATATAGGAAAAACCTACAGAATATTTTCAAAATCCAAAACCATATATATATCTGGTTGGGAAAACTAAACTAGAAACCAGAATCGCGCTATAAAATAAAACCTTCTGCATCCATCTTTGTTTAAGCTTTATTGGACTTCTCTGGGTAACTATTCATTGATACTTTTCTATATATTTTCGGATTCATGTTCTTGAGCAATTTTCTGGCACCAATAAGGTAAAAACGAAATTCAGCAAAATAGGTTTAAAAAGCTTTAATTCATAGGTGTAACATTCAAGTATTTTTCTGAATCCGTTATGAATTTCTAGTTCCGCCAATGATTATTTGTATATACCCCTGTGATTTGGCGCTGCACACCAGAGTCAACATTGTAAGTTTGGTGAATAACTGAAAAAAACATAAATTTATGTAGCAAGATTTTCTTAGAATTAATGTTTTGATTGATATGTATTCATTATAATTGTTTTTTCTAACTGTAATAAACAACATTTGTGCTTAGTAATTATCTCCTTAGCAAACCATTTTTTCTAACCATTTCTAACTTAATATTTTGAATCCCCTTGATACAAATCAAAAGCAAAACTAATTGTGTTAAGGGATTCAAAACTTTTGTGTTCAATTCCGACTAACTACTTTTTTTTTTAATTTTTTTCTTTTTTAAACCCCTTAGCAAAAATACTGGCTCCGCTCACTATAGAACCACCAACAAAAAAAGAGTTTCATGAAAAACTCTACTTGGTCAATACTTCAATTGGGCTGCTCCAGGTTCATCGATATTTCAGATCCTTGGGGAGAGGTTGGGATATCCGTTATCAAACGATCCGTTTCAAGTTATATATGTATGAATCTAGCAGTCGAAGTTGGTATAAGGTGGAAAATATAGGTGAAAATGTGTTGTTTTTGGGATTAAATACATCCATTTCGATAGATTCTAGTTATCTTCCTCCTGATGCATATTACAAAGGGAACCTTATTTATTTTACGGATAATAATTAAGATGAACAAACCATTGGTAAGTTGGGAGGTTATGACATTGGTTTCTATGACTTGGATACTAGAGGTATAGAGGTCTGGCGATACAATGATAAGGCCAAATACTGGCAGTGGCTGTGGCCAACACCAATTTGGTATATACGCAACCCTGAAGATTTCATAAAGGAGTAGTCTTGGGCCTTTGACAAGGACAAAGATGTAAAAATAATACGGGTTAATCAATTTTTGGACCGGTCATTCAAAAATAGTCAGCGTTTGTCAAGTCATTGAAAAATAGCCACTAATTTGCCGCAACAAAGACCGGTCCAGCATAATATACTGGAGATTCGAGCACCTGTGTATGAACTTCTAGCATATTATACTAGACCGATATACTTTGCTGGAACTCCAGTATATTATGCTGGAGTTCTAGTATATTTACGCTGGAACTCCTGTATAATATACTGGAGTATTTTCCGGATTTTGAACAGTGTTATCGTTCAAATTTATCTTTACATGAAAAATGGCTAAATTTGCTATTTTTGAATGACCACTTGTAAATCGGGCTATTTTTGAATTTCTCCCGATAAAGATGGAATGGAAGGACATGGTTTACTACTCCCTCCATTTCAGTTTACGTGAATCTATTTCCTTTTTGTTCTGTTCCAAAAAGAATGACCTCTTTTCAAATTTGGAAACAATTTAGCTTAAACTCTCAATTCTACCCTTAATGGAAGCTTTTATAACCACACAAATATTTTGGCTGTCACGACCCGAAATCCGACCTTCAGGTCGTGATGGCGCCTAACGTTGCACCCGCTAGGCAAGCCGACGTGTTAACTGAATTGATTTATTAACAAGTGAAAATAACAAACACTGACTAGATAATTGAGATAAGTGCGGAAGCATTAACAAAATCTAAATAACAATAGCTAATAACGAAGAAATCCCTTTAAGCACAAAACCCAGAAATGGAGTCACAACCTCACGAACCAGTCTAGGATTTAGCTAAAAACAACAGTTTGAAATAAAATGATATATCTGTTTGGAAACACAAAGATGACAGAATGAAAGATAAACAGTGACGCCGTGATCCACGAACGCCTGCGGAACTACCTCAGTGTCGTCTGGAATGGACTGAAGGACACTCCCCCTAACGATGTCCACTGGGTTCGGCTACATAATCTGCACAACATAAAGAAGTGCAGGTGTAGCATCAATACAATCGACCCCATGTACTGAGTAAGTGCCGAGCCTAACATCGGCGAAGTAGTGATGAGGCTAGGACACAACAACAAATTGTACCTGTGCAGTTCGATAGTATAGCAGAAAATAAACAAGAATACAATTACGGGGAAGAACATGCTGGGGGTAAGAGGGGCAACACTTGCTAAAATCGTAGAATCAAGTACTGGCGGGAATGTAGAAGTAAATAGGAAATAACAACCCGAATCAAGTAAGATAGACAGGAGAAGGCACGTCATGACCCCTCGTGCATAGCCTCAAAATCACACGGCACAAAATGTCCCCTCGTGCATGAATAATAATGACTCGGCACGGAATATCCCCTCGTGCATAAATAATAATCAATCGGTATGGAATGTCCCCTCGTGCATAAATAATAATCANAAATGTCCCCTCGTGCATGAATAATAATGACTCGGCACGGAATATCCCCTCGTGCATAAATAATAATCAATCGGTATGGAATGTCCCCTCGTGCATAAATAATAATCAATCGGCACGGAATGTTCCCTCGTGCATAAATAATAATCAATCGGCACGGAATGTTCCCTCGTGCATAAATAATAATCATCGGCACGAAATGTTCCCTCGTGTATAAATAATAATCATCGGCACGGAACGTTCCCTCGTGCATAATAATAATCACTCGGTACGGAATGTTCCCTAGTGCATGATGAGTATAAAAATAACAATTGATATGAAAGTTTAACAATACGACATTTCAAATGTACAGAAATAATCAACAAAATTCTATTGTCCCGGCAAGGAACTCAGCTATAACCAATCTCACTCAGAAGTATAATGTCAACAGTAAAATCCTTGACCGAACACATAATCAATAACTTTCCACGTCATGAACAACCTCAAGGTACCATTTCCAAGGTTCCCAATAATTCACAGCACAGAGAATATCGAAGAACAGTAAATAACTCATCAAAATTCGACTCACGAGCATGCTTGACCACAACATATCGGTATCCGTCACCTCACCTATATGTTGGACATGAATTACACATAGCAAATAAGACTCTATACCTAATCCCTCAAGCTAAGTTTAGGCCAAACACTTACCTCGGCTCCAAGAATGCAAGTCAAGCCTCAATCACGGCCTTTCCTCTTGAATACGACTCCAAAACGATAATATCTAGACATAATTGACTTAATAACATCAATAATTAATCAATAACTCAGTGATGCGAGGCTAGAATTCATGGTTTAATATGTTATATGCCTTACATTTTATGTGCGTTAATGATAAAAGTACACTTTTTATGTGCTCAATGGATTTTATTTCATGTGTAGGTGAAGTGGAGATGGAAACGGAGCTAAAGGGATGCAAATACGTCGAAAATACGCTTAAGGGTCGAAGAGGAAACACCCGGGCGATAGCCGGGCGTTTGACCCCTAAAGACAGGCAGCCCCTGGCGTTAGGGGGGCGTTTGGCCCCTAAAGCCATGCAGCCCCTGGTGTTAGGGGGGCGTTAGAGCCCAAACGCCAGGCCTGCCCTGGCCTTAAGGGGGCGTTTGAGCCC
>ML420251.1:0-23725 GCA_005239525.1 Nicotiana knightiana
AAAGCACATAAAATGCAAGGTATATAATGCTAAAAATCATGAATTCTAGCCACGCATCAGTAATCACTCCCTACCGAGGAAAAAGGCCAATCCAGCCCCACGGAGAAAGTCCATCTCTGGAATACAACACTCAGACAAGATCCATGTCCAGGGACGATCCATCTCTCAGATAACATCCACTTCGTACACGATCCATGCCCAGGGAAAATCCATCCCTCAACATCAATTGCGCTCACTGGGGGTGTAGAGACTCCGGAGGGGCCCTAGTGACCCAAGCGCTATATCAAGCCAACAAAGGCATGATTTAGTATCGTGCGGTGTGCAGTCCGATCTCATAAGTGTCTTAATAATAGGCTCTCGGCCTCACTTAGTCATTATTCTCCAGTCTCACTCACATGGATCACAGATGCATCCATCAGCCCGAAACAATGATAAGTATGCATACAGTTAACAATACTGAGACTGAGGTATGAAATGATATGCTATAACAAGACTGAGTATATGAAATCAAATAATCACAAAATGAGGCAGTAATATACGACCACTCAGGTCTCAGCATTTTCGGCGTGAAGCCTAGAATTTATACTTAACATGATTTCTAACAGGTTCACAATTACAACATTACTAGAAGTGCGGATATCGATCAGTAATAGCTACTAGACAGATGCCATGGGATAATCAAGGCCACAAATACTCGGTGCACGCCCGCACGTGCATCACTTGGCATGTGCGTCATATCAGTTATAGTCATAAATCATTTAGCTCGGGGTTTCGACCACTCAGAAACCAAGTTTGGAAACGTTATTTATCTCCAAAACCGGCTAAAATACTATTCCGCAGTGCCTTTGCCTCTAAATTCGGCCTCCGAGTGCTCTAAATCTACCAAAAATCATATGTACATCATTATAATATGCCAAGGAACGAAACCTAATCGAAATTTGTCAAAAGTACTCAAATATCCTGAAATTGGTCGAACCCGACCCCATGTCTCGGAACTCGATGAATTTTACACGACAAAAATCCTCATCCTCCCACGAGTCTATACATACCAAGAACACTGAAATCGGAGTCCAAATGATCCCTCAAATTCCCCTTTTAAGGTCTCTAAACCACAAGCCCTAATTATCTATTTTAGCACTGTTTTTCCCCAAATTTCCACCACTGATCTGACCTTTAATCACATATAAACGAGTTTTATGTCCAAATTCCTTACCTCAATGAAGAAATATCGATTTACCTCTTCAAAAACCCTTCAAAAGCTTCAAACCCGAATACCAATGGTGAAAGAATGGCCAAAATTCGCTAAGGGTTCTTTTTATAGGTTCTGCCCAGCGATGACCGCACATGCGGTCCTTTTCTTGCACCTGCGGTCCCAGGTGTGCACCTGCAAGAATTCACTTAAGGGACCTTTTCCGCACCTGCGACAGATCTTCCGCACCTGCGACTCCGCAGGTGCGGTCCAAGTCTCACACCTGCGACCTTTGCTGACCCAGCCAACTTTCGCATCTGCGAGTCGCAGGTGCGGTCCAAGTCTCACACCTGCGACCTTTGCTGACCCAACCAACTTTCGCATCTGCGGGCTCGCACCTGCGGGCCCCCATCCGCAGGTGCGGAAACACTAGAAAGTTTCTCACCAGCAACTCCAAAATGCCGAAAATCATATCGTTACCCATCCGAACTCAACCCGAGGCCCTCGGGACCCCAACCATAAATACAAACAATCCATAAATGATCAGCCAGACTTAGTCGAACCCTCGGAACACCCAAAATAACATCGAAACACCAAATCAACCCATGATTCAAGCCTAAAGATATTCAAACTTCCGAAATTCACCCACGATGCCGAAACTAACCAAACCTCGTCCGAATGATATGAAAATTTGCACACACATCCAGAATGACGCTACGAACCTGCTCCAACTTTCGCAATTCCATTCCGACCCCGATAGCCTATTCTCCACTGCCGACTGGAAATCGCAAAAAACTAACTTTCGCCAATTCAAGCCTATTTCTACACCGGACCTCAAAACTACATTCCGAACAGACTCCTATGTCCCTAACCACCTAAAGAAGCTATTCGAGCCATAAAATCCACATTTCGAGGTCATTTACTTATAAGTCAATTCCCGGTTGACTTTTCCAACTATTGAGTTCATTGAAGAGGCTAAGTGCCTTAATTCTCACCACGACCACTCTAAACCCGAGTCAATTAACCCAACGCCACACAAAAAAAAGATTAACCACACAAGTAATGAAGCTGAAATGGGGGAAACGGGATAAACTCTCGGAATGAACGGCCGAGTCGTTACAGTTTGACTTTCCTTGTTTAGATTATGCTGATTTCTTTTCACTTGCCTTAAGAGTTAGAATTTTTAGATCTTGTTTGCTTAATCATCTCGACTCACTGATTTTGTTGCTATTTGTGTCCCTATTCATCTTTGTGTGTAAATATTCTGTCAATATTTTGTTTTCCTAAAAATTAGGGTTTGCTTATTTCCTTTTCAGTAAAGCTGATTCTTATTTTGATTATGCATGATTCATACTGCCTTCTTTTTGTTTGATATTTACTCGATCTATGGTACCATATAAACCCCCCCCCCCCTTTCACCTTTAGGATAGACCTATAATCACTATAATCTCACTAAAAAAACTTAAGATTTGGCTCTGTGTTTTCTTTTCTATCTTGTTCTATCTCTGGTTCTTGGCCGACTGAAAGCCAAGGCCTAAATTCTAGGTTCTCTCTATTGTGGTGTTATTCTTGCTTTTCTCGCTTAACTGGTGAGTCATGTACCTTTGCTATTTCATTCTTATGTATATGTGACTTGTGTCTATGATCCAGTGTGCTTACATTTATTTTTTAAGCATGATTCTTTCAATTTTACGTTTGTTTGAATCTCTTTAGTTCTCTAATTAGTGTTGTTAGTTCCGAGATTGTTCATGCTTGGTTTGAATAATATGAATCCTCTTAAGTGCTTTAGCTTAATGTCTTCTAAAACTGCTTCATGTATGTAGCTTTGTTAAGCACTTGCATTGAATCTTCTAAAGTAATCTCTTATATTAACACTAGAATACCCATATGTGATATTGACAAGTTCACCTGTCCTGAATCTTTGCAATGTTTGCCTTGATGTGTTCGGATCAGTGCTAAGGCGTTTTCTGCCACTTATGTGCCCTGATAGTGCTGGCAAAATGAGCCCACATTTTACCAACCCGCCCAATCCGCCCATATTTTAGTGGGTTGGATGAGTGATATTTAAGTTGGGTAAAATTTGGGCTTCAACCCATATTCAACCCGTAGAAATATGGGTATTCATGGGTAAAATATGGGTTAGACTATTGTGTTATCTTCCACTTTTTCATATTTGTTTAGCTTAACATTTTCCTCCAATTGAAGGAAATTATTTTTCTTATCAAGAGAAGAAAAAATATTTTTCAAAACTCTTTTTCAATCTAACCCACCATATGCCTTATCCTCACCAACCCACCCACCCCAAACCACCCTACTCCACCCCACCCCTAAACCCACTACCACCATCCCAACCCCACCCAACTCAATAGAAATATTATTAAGAGTACTTTCTTTTTTATTTCAACAAAATGCAGTAAAAATTTTTCATTTCAACAAAATAAGTATTTTCTAACGTAGAAAAAGTATTTTCTTTCATTTTAACAAAGTAAGTACTTTCTTTTCTTATTGTAGAAAGATTACTTTCTTTTTAAACCAAAAAATTGTATTTTCTTTTTGTTATGGAGGACATATTTCAACATTGAGTTTGTACAGAGCCATGTATTTCAACGTAGATTGTTGTTGAAACTTGCTATTTTCATGTAATGTTTTAGGACTTAATGCTCAAGTTTTTGTTGATCTGCTCCCTTCTACTCTCTTTTAATCGTCTGTACTATTCTTTTATTTTATTTATATATTTCATGTATGTAATATATTTTTTGAATATAAATAGTATCTTTCTCTTTATAGTATTTTTTAAAATTTATTTAGTTTTAATATTGGATTGCCGACAATATATGAAGAAAGTGAAAAATGCACAAAGTCATATATTATTAGTGATATTGCTTGATGTACATTAAGAACCTTTTTTCCTAAAATGAAAATTGCCATATTTTGTGGAAGAGTAACTTAAGTTCACAATATGGTAGTTAAATTTGAATAAATATAATGAAGGAAATATATATTTGTGATGACCCAAGGAGTTATTCTGTGAAATAAGACTCCGTTCTAGGCTTAATATCCCTAAAAAGGTTAATTTTAAATACTTCGAATTGTGTGCGTAGTCCGGGCATGAAATCAGAAAGCTTTTATGAGAAAAATAATGAGTTTTGAGGTTTAATTCATAGTTTTACATGTTATTTTCATGATTTGATCGCACGAGTAAGTCCGTATGATGCTTTTAGACTTGCGTGCATGTTTAGTTTAGAGCCCCGAGGGCTCGGGTGAGTTTCAAATAGATTTGGGTTGTGGTGCGCTCGTTCTTTCTCATGCTTCGATGTCATTTCTTCAAGCATAAATGATATCATATTGAACAAATGAGCTCCGATTTCTGTTTTGAATGAAGTATTATATCCGTATCGTAATTACGGACCCGTAGCAAAAAGAATCATCGAATTTGGACATGCATGAGGATTTTATAGCCATTTTACTAAGGTTGTCAGATTTTTCAGGTCAATTACGTAATTGCTACTGATGGTGTATTAAAAATCTGCACTATTTGCAAATATTAAAACGTACATATCTCCTTCATAAATAAGGTCAAATCGAGTGATTCAAAAGCGTAAGTTGATTAGAATTTCACAAGGAATCCATTGGAGACATAAAAATCGAGTTTCAGTATCGTTTGGCATGAGAAACGAGGCAGAATAACTGGTAGAAAAATATATATAAAACGGGCAGACTTCTTCTTCTTCAAATTTTCGAACCGCACAGCCCTAGGAACAAATTTCTTCACCAAATATCACCCCAAAGTCATAGGTAACCAATTCTAAAATTTACTCTTTCAATTAATCATTGTTTTTCATCAGTTTTAAATAAAAAATTACGAATTTTCATGGTAAAAATTGAGGGTTTGGGTAGAATTAGGGAATTTTATAAAAATTGAATCTTAACCTTGAATTAAGGTCGAATTTCAAAACGAATTGTATATTTGAGTTTGTGGGTGAATGGGTAAACGTAATTTGGCCCGAACCCAGAGTTTAGACCAAGCAGGCCCGGGGTCGGGTTTTTACTTTTTTTGAGAAAACTTAGGAAAAATTATAATTTTCAGTAAAGTTAGTTCCTTTAGCATTAATTAATGATATTAAGTTAATTATGGTTAGATTCGAGTGTATTGGAGGTGAATTCAAAGGGAAAAGTTATAATTGAGCAGTGAGTGCCCTGCGAATTTGAGGTAAATGTTTGGTCAAACTTTGACTTGAGGGAATATGAGTCCCCACTTGTTTGCTATGTGAAATGGTAACGACCCGGTCGGTCGTCACGTAGAACTTGCATTAAAAATTATTGTTATTGACTTGTCATAGGTTGGTTATACTGTTTTTATTGTGTTAGAGTTGGTAGGCTCGAAATCGGAATGGTTGTGGTGAGAATTTAGCCATTTAGTCTTAAAAATAGCCTTAAAATGGGAAAAGTCGACTAACGGTTGACTTATTGGTAAACGACCTCCGAATGCGGATTTTATGGTTCGGATAGCTTCGTTAGAGGATTTGGGACTTAGGAGCGTGTTTAGAATATTTTTGTGAGGACCAGTGTAGAATTAGGCTTGAATTGTCGAAAGTTAGTTTTTGGCAATTTTCGGTCGGCAGTAGAAATTAGGGTATTGGGGTCGGAATGGAATTTCGACAGTTGGAACAGGTTCGTAATGTCATTTTGGATGCAAAATTTCAGGTCAATCGGAGTTGTTTTGGATAGTTTCGGCATCAGTGGTAGATTTTAGAAATTTCGAAGTTCATACGCTTAAATCCGACGTGATTTTGGTGTTTTGATGTTATTTTTAGTGTTTCAAGAGTGCAACTAAGTTTGAATAACCAATTATGATGTGTTGGTAACTTTGGTTGGGGTCTCGAGGGGCTCGGGATTGATTTCGGGTGGTTAACGGGCATTTTCGGGCCTTAGAGAATTACTGGTTTTCTGGTTTTTGTGCAGCAGGAAATCCTTCACTGCGATCGCGTGAGGAGAGATGCGATCGCGTAGTTCAAGTTGAGAGGGGAAGAATTTTACTGTCTGCGATCGCAGAGGTTGAGCAGGTTGAGCAGTGCGATCGCGTGGAGCATGTTGCTGTCGCGTAGTCTAAATGAGGGGGCGCGTGAGCGGGGCAGTTTTTGAACGGGAAAAGAGCTTGGAGGCGATTTTGAAGAGGGGAAATCAGTGTTCTTCGTTGAGGTAAGTATTTTGGACCCTAAAACTAGATTATAGGTGATCAAGGAACATAATATCAGTGTTTAATTCATGAAAATTAGTAGAAAAAGGTGGAGTTAGGGATTTAGATTTTGAGACCTTTAGGGGTCGATTTGAGGGGTCAAACGAACTCCGATTTTAGTGTTCTTTATATATACGGACTCGTGAGATGATGAAGAACATTTTTGTATAAAAATTTCTGAGTTTCAGGACGCGGGCCTTGGGGTCGGGTTTTGACCAATTCGGGTTTTTGAGCTAAATTTGATATTTTTCGATTGGAATTTATTTCTTAAGCATAAATTGATGATAAAAACCTGAACTTGGTAGATTTGGAGCACTTAGAGGCCGAATTTAGAGGCAAAGGCATTGCTGAATAGTATTTTAGCCGGTTTTGAGGTAAGTAACGTTTCCAAACTTGGTTATGAGGGTTCGAAACCCCGAGCTAAATGATTTATGACTATTGTTGAGGTGACGCACATGCCAAGTGACGGGCGTGAGGGCGTGCACCGAGTAATTGTGGTCTGGATTATCCTATGGGACAACTTAGTGATCATTCCATGACGATATATGTGCTTCTATTAATGTGGTAATTGTGAACATGTTAGAAATCATGTTAAGTATAAATGCTAGGCTTCACGCCGGAAATGCTGAGACCCGAGTTGTCATATATTACTGTCTCATTTTGTGATTATTTGATGTCATATACTCAGTCCTGTTATAATATATCACTTCATATCTCAGTCTCAGTATTGTTAGTTACATGCATACTTATCATTGTCTCGGGCTGATGGAGGCATATGTGATCCATGTGAGTGAGACTGAAGAGTAATGACTGAGCGAGGCCGAGAGCCTGTTATTGAGACAGTTATGAGAATAGATTGCACACTGCAGTGATATTTAAATAATGCCTTCGTTTTCTTGATATGACGCTTGGGCCACTAGGGCCCCTACGAAGTCATTACACCCCCATTGAGCGCATTGATAATGAGGGATGGATCTTCCCTGGGCATGGATCTTGTCCCAAGCTGATGTTATGTGAGGGATGGATCTTCCCTAGGCATGGATCTTTTTCGACGTTGATGTTATGTGAGGGATGAATCTTCCCTGGATATGGATATTGTCCAAGTGTTGCATTCCAGAGATGGATCTTCTCCGTGGGGGCTGGACTGGCCTTTTTCCTCAGTACGGAGTGACTACGATCACCGGTGTTTATGCATATTCGGGGATGGAACTTCCCTGGGCTTGAGAGCCATATATAGTACTGAGTGGACTTCTGTGGGAGAGTTGTGAGCACTATGTGCATTTTCGCACTGTGACATGTTTGCATGTAGAACATATGGAGGTATATCTAGTATATTCAGTTGTTATTTTCTGATAAACTGTGAACATGCCTATATTTTGTAAGCTAATGATTTAATTATTGAGGTTTAGTCCGTCACACCTCTCAGCCCATAGTTTGGGTTCGTTACTTCTGAGTTGGTGTACTCACGTTACCCCCTGCACCTTGTGTGCAGATCCAGGTACACCGAGACCCGGTAGTGGATGTTGAGCAGCTGTCAGAGTTTTCATTGGGGTTGTCGAGGTAGCAACTGGCGATCGTGACCTCGTCTTCTCTTCCTTATTCCACTTGTTGCACTTATTTTGAGACTATGTTGTCTATTTCTTCATTCTTTATTTGTTTTTATATAGAGCACCTCATGACTGAGTGACACCGGATCCGGGGTTGGAGGTTTAAATTTTGCTTTTCACACATTGTTTTAAACTTCAGATTCTTAGTATTATTAATAAATTCGTTTAAAAATGGTATTTTTACAGGAAATTGAATTTAGCTTACTTAAAAAGAGAGGCTTGCCTAATCCCACGACAGGCGCCATCACGACTCCAAAATTGGGTCGTGATAGAAATGTATGTGTGTGGTGTATAGGTGAGGTGAAGAGTATCTATGCTCCATCACATGGTCTGTTAAACACGATCCCTTCCCCGTTCCTAAGTTAATTGATTACTGGCTTAATTGTTCTATGTTCATTATTGTTCTACGATTACTTGGCCTTATTCCGTTGTTGTTAAATATTGTTGTGGTTATTTTGGAAAGAATATTGGTTGTTTATTTGGTTCCCTTATGGTACAAAACGGTTGAGTAGTTTGGTATTGTTTCTACGAGACACATATATATTTATGTTCATGTTGCTTTCATTTTTGGTAATAGTGAGGAAGTTATGAGAATTGCAGTTTAACTGTCTTAGGGCTGTTGAGGTTTACATGGCTATTTGATTTCAATCGATTATTGCCAATTGTTGTTGCAAGTGTGTTAAAAGTGTTGGATCTTCTCTTGATTCTATCATAGTACATAAAGATTGAGCTGGGTTGATAGCATTACTGTGTTTACATATATTCTGGTTTGTTTTATTGTAAAATGATATTGGTTGAAGCTTACGAGCTATATTGTTTTCTATTTGCATTTGTTGAATTAAAGGTGTTGTGAAAGGCTTGGCCTGAACTGTGTAAATTTTTGATGAATAAACAAAATTGATTATGATAAGGGGGATGTGATAAGGGGGTTGTGATAAGGGTGGATAATTGATTTTGATACGGGTGAACAAATTGATTGTGATATTGTGAATACGTGGGATCGGGTTGCACACCGCAACAAGACAATGATAAGGGAGAATATGCATGTTTTATTGTTCATAAAATAAAGGCTGGAACACCCATTGTTTTATTGTCATTATTTCATATTCTGATTTAACTATTAGTTAAAGTGAAACTTGTCCTGTTTACGATTGTCGAGACATAAATATTGTGAAAGGCTTTGAATTGAATTGTGAAATTATGAATAAATTGATATGATATGTCTGGTGGGAGCGGTTTGTACGCCGCAACAAGGAGTGATAAGGGTGGACATGTGGGATCGGGTTGCACGTCGCAATAGGATTAATAAGGGTGATATATTTAGGGAGTAGCAATAAGGTTGGATAGGTGGGAGCGGGTTGCACGCCGCAACAAGGAGTGATAAGGGTGGACACGTGGGATCGGGTTTCACGCCGCAATAGGAGTAATAAGGGTGATATATTTAGGGAGGAGCAATAAGGGTGGACAGGTGGGAACGGGTTGCACGCCGCAACAAGGAGCAATAAGGGAGGACATTTATATTCTTACTGATTTTCAAAGAAAAACAAAGATTTGAAAACTTACTATTTTATATTACTATTTTTCATATTTTGGCACTACTTTTATTTAAAGTTAAAGTTTGGAAACTTGGAAATTATTTGAGAGTTGGTTATAGTTGAGGCCTGGCAAAGGCGGCTGAGTTATTTCATTGTTGTTGCAGTACTTAATTATTTGTTTAGATTTTATTCTTGCTTTATATTTATTGTCTCAATTATATTTTTCTTATTCGTGTAGAGTTGTTTTATTTATATATTATTGTCACAGGTTATATGTTATTAATTGTAACGACCCGACCGGTCATTTTGAGCTCTAGCGCGTCGTTCGACAATTTGAGGTCATGATCATCTCCGTTCAGGTGTTATGAATTGTAGGTGTGGTCGGAATTTAATTTCGGGAAGTTCAGAGTCAATTTGGAAGGAAAATTCTCATTTCAGAAGCCTTAAGTTGGAGTAATTGACTAAGATTGGAATTTTGATTAAACGACCTCTAAATAAGGATTTGAAGGTTCCTGCAGGTTCGTATGAGATTTCGGGCTTGGGCGTATGTCCGGATCGGGCTTTGGACAACCCGGGAGCGTTTCGGCGTATATTGTGGAAGTCAGCATTTTGAAGAAATTTCCTAAGTTTGGCTTGAAGCGCATTTCAGTGTTATTGATGTCCGTTGGGATTCCGAGTCTGGGAATAGCTTCGTATGGTGATTCTAGAGTTGGTAGAGCGATCGGAAGTGAATTCGGATGTCTGTAGGTCATTTTGAAGTCATTTGGCCAAAGATAGGAATTTGAAGGTTTTTGAGAAATCCGACCGGAAGTGGAAATTTTGATATCAGGGTCAGAATGCAATTCCGAAAGTTGGATCAGGTCCGTAATGTCAAATATGACTTGCGCGCAAAATTTGGGGTCAATCGGACGTGATTTGATAGGTTTCGACATCGGATATGAAAGTTTGAAATTTCAAGTTTCGGCGTTGTTTGATGTGATTTGAGGCCTCGAGCAAGTCCGTGGGATGTTATGGGACTGAGTAGTGTGATTGGACGGGGTCCTGGAGGCCTTGGGTGTGTTTCGGGGGTGAATTCGGACCATGTTTCTCTGTTTTGCTGTTGCTATCTTCTGGTGTATCTGGTGTGATTCGGACCGCGGTCCCTTGTGTGCGATCGCGAAGAATGAAAATTTGAGGGCTGTTGGATTGGCTTGTGCATTCGCGGTGAAGGGATTGCGAACGCAGTGGCTTGGGTTGTGATCTCTACGCGAACGCGGGGCCAGGTGTGCGAACGTGTAGAGGAAAGGGGAGCTGGGGGCCTGGGGGTCGTTTGGCCTATGCGAACGCGAAGGAGGCCATGCGAATGCGGAGGTTCAGGGCAGTTGCCCTTCGCGAACGCGTTCAGGGTGTCGCGAACATGAAGAGGAAGTCTTGGGGCAGCTGATTGTTGGCCTTCGCGATCACGATGGTATTTCCACGATCGCGAAGTGAGAGGGTCCGGGCAGTGTATTGTTCTAAACCAAGATTTTGGCCATTTCTCTCATATTTCTCATGGTTGGGGCGATTTTTGAGGAGCTTCATGAGGGGTTTTCCGTCAAGCATCGCTAGGTAAGTAATTTCTTCACGTTTTAAAGTTAAATACAAGGTTTATGCATGGAATTAGACATGAGAATTTGTATAAAATTGGGATTTTTGAAGGAAAAACCTAGAAATTGTATTTTTGGATTTCTACCCCGAATTTGAGCATGGAATTTAGAGTAAATTGTATATTTGAGCTAGTAAGTCTATGGGCAAAGTTTATATTTGAGAAATTTCGGAATCCAGGCACGTGGGCCCGAGGGCATTTTGGTCAATTCCTTGAGCGGAGCTGGGGATTTATTGAATTGTTAACAAATATTAGAGTATATTTTCATTGGTTTGTCGTTATTTGGGTAGTTTTGGGGCATTGTGCATCCATTGGAGTCGACGGAAGGGCTTGGAAGCCGGCTATGGAATTTCGGAGCGAAGTAAGTCTCCTTTCTAACTTTGTGAGGGGGAATTTTCCCCCTAGGTGAACTAATTAAATATGTGCTACTATCTGCGAGGGGCTACGTATGCACGAGGTGATGGGAGTCCGTGCGTAGCTACTATAATGCCATGTCCGGGTAGTCTAGAACCCACTAGCATGCTTTACTTGTTGTACTTGTGACCTTGTCACTAAAATATCATGTGATCCTGCAAATAATATTAGATTGATAATGCTATTGAATTGGTAATTTATTTCCTAAGAAGGCTAGAATGTACCTTTCTTAATCATTTAGAAAGAGAATTAATTTCCTCCGTGGGTAATTGTATACCTGATAAGGTTATATTATTGAATATTATTAAACTTGGCAAATGAGTTTCAAAAAAAAGATTTAAATGCTATTTTTCGTGTTCCTTTTAGAAGAATTTTACCACTTTCCTGGGTAACTGCTTTCTTGATAAAAATGTGGACTTATTGTTTTAATATGTGTATCTATGGGTGCCTGAGTCACATGTATAATTCGCGAGCGGGATAACCCTGTATTTATGTATAACCATGTCACATGATCGATTCGCGAACGGGGCACTTTGTTTGCGCATGTTAAATGCTGCGTATTTCCTGTGATTTATACATGTTTATCGGCCTAAGGAAATTTTAATTGACAATTAAAAAGAAGAAGAATTGATGTGTAAAATGTGAAATAAGTCTGATGTTTCTTATCCCTGATTATGATTTAAATTGTCAACGGAAATGACGAAGATTTAAAGTGTTAAATGTGGAAGGAGTTGACATTATTTATTCATGATATTAGTAAATTGCCTATGACATTCATGCTTAGTGTCTTACTTGATTATACTAAATTGACTTCTAGAAAGTGTCTAATTCGACCTCCCGTCACTACCTCTCTGAGGTTAGGCGGGATACTTACTGAGTACACATTGTTTTCGTACTCATGCTACACTTGCTGTGCATTTTTTTTGCACAGGTACTTTCACAGCGATGTGGCCGGCTTGGAGACTTAGGTGAGCAGCATCATCCGGAGGCGGCCCGCAGCCGACAGGTCTCCCTCATATTGTATTTATTTTCATTTTAACTTCCTTGTCCAATTTGTATTTCGGACAAGCCTTGGAGTATTTGTGAAATTCTTAGAATTTGCTCATGCACTTGTGACACCAGGTTCTGGGATGTGTTTGTGATGTATTTTATGAAAATGGAATATTAAACTGTCGTATTTACTTAGCGGATTTTATTTAGTTATCATGTAATAAAGTGAAAGGTAATGATTTCAAAAATGCTAAAACATGAAATTTAACTTAACTATTTAATGGTTGGCTTGCCTGATTATGGTGTCCGGCGCCATCGCGACCTTATAGATTTCGGGTTGTGACATTAATGCCCCACCGTAGCCTCGTCACTACTTTGTCGAGGTTAGGCTCGATACTTACTCAGTACATGGGGTCAGTTGTACTGATAATACACTATGCACTCTTTTGTGCAGATTCAGGTACTAGCCAGCAGTAGAGATTTTTAGAGAAGCCATCTATTTATTCGGAGACACGAGGTATATTTGTCGGCGTTCGTAGATCCCTAGAGTCTTCTCCTATTTTTATAAAACCGATTTAGTATATTCAAAACAATTACACTATTTTTTTTAGCCCAGTGTTTGTAGTATTCTTTATTAGTTCGTGAATTGTGCCACCAGACTCTAGGGTAGTTCTAGATCTATTATATGATTAGTTCGTGGTTTGTTTTTATTCAATTGTTTATTATTTTGTCTTTGAAAATCATTTAAATTAAGTTTACTTTAAATTTATTTATTGATGCTTAAGAAAATAATCAAAGGAAATTAGCTACTCAAATTCTAACATTAGCTTGCCTAGCAAGTGTGGTGTTAGGCACCATCACAATCCCTAAGGTTGGGAATTTGGGTCGTGACAATATTATTCTAGTTAAGCTTATGTCACTAAATAATCTGAGCAAAAGAAAAATTATAAATTGCATTTGAAAAAAATTACACTTATATAATATGGGTTAATCCATATTCAACCCGCCTATTTGAAACCCAACCCATTTTTTACCCGCATGAAATATGGGCGGGTTGAGACCCAACCCATTTTTGCTCAACCGATTTTTAACCCGCCCAAATCCAACCCAACCCGCCCATTTGCCATCACTATGCCCTGATAATGTGTCTTTTAGCATGTCTTTAGTTAATTTGATTCCATACTCTTCCAAGTGAATTCTTGACTCCAGGGTACTTATCATAGTAAACATGTCTAAATGTTGTTTGTTTCCTCATATGAGTAAACATGTATTTGTCCTTCATATTGGCCTGTACACTTAACATAATTAGACCTTTCAGGTTTTAACTTGTTACGTATTATGCATTTGTGCATGAAGAACTTTGTAAATCTTGCCAACTTGTTTTCCTAACTATTTCAATATAATTCTTCCTATGTCTCTAAGTCTTGCTGACCTTTTTAATCAAGTGCTCTGTGTTTTTTGAACTCTTCTATATTTTCTTCCTAAAATCAAATATGTCTTTTCAAATTCTGTCCCTCAGCCATTGCCTACTCTTTTATGTGTTTCTTATGCTGTCCTGAATCCCCATCCTTAGGCCATTTAGGTTCTGTGCTTGACCTCCCAGTGTGAGCACTGCTCGGGGTCCATGTGAGACCCTTGTGAACTCTAACACATTGGGGTTTGGTTTCTAATCTCCCTTGAACTGTTTCTGATCATTTCTCTCTAGTGTGAGCACTGCCTTGGGTTCTTGAAGCTCTTGGAAACTCTGACGCACTAGAGATTTGAGTTCTGTGTGCTTATCTTTGGAATATTAGTGAATCATTCACCACTGGTTATTATGTATCCACGAACATGAGCTTTGGAGTTGTTATGGGTTGAAGGCCTGGCCTGTCCAGGTGTATTTGGGCCTGTAATAGGATCCCTATAGTTTTAGTGATCTTTGTAATTCATTCATTAATTATTGGTCTGTAATAATTATTGTAATAACATTCTGGGGTATTTAGTAAAATTGAGAAGGGGTTCTTATTTTCATTCACAAAGTTGGGTAGAAATCCTGCCTATAGGTTCTCTACTGTATTGTTGGTCCTGCTTATAAGTTCCATGTTATGTTAGAAATCCTGCCTATAGGTTCTATATTGTGTTTACATGCTAGAAATCCTGCCTATAGGATTAATGTTGTGATATGTTAGAAATCATGCTTTTAGGTGTATTAATTTGTCCAGCAATTATGTGTTAGGAACCATGCCCATATGATCAATACTTGGCTTAATTATGTTTTGGTCCAATGTGTGTAAATCCTGCTTGTATACTGTTCAGATTATAGAAATCATGCCTATAGGGTTAAAATCAGTTCAATTGTAGAAATCATGCATATAGGGTTAAAATCAGTTCAATAATAGAAATCATGCCTATAGGGTTTGAAATCAGTTTTAATTATAGAAATCATGCCTATAGGGTTTAAAATAGTTTCAGTTATCGTCCCACTCATCTCTTTAAGTATATGCAATACTGCGTTAATTATCATCACTAGAAACTATGCCTATAGGACTCGATTAACTAATTCTGAATATTCTTACCACTATCAATTACTATATGAATCACCTAGAAAACATGTCTATAAGACTAAATAAATAATCCTGGACATGCTCTTGCAACCTGCCATTGTTCATTACCGCCTAAAGCACCTACATGGCATGTTATTAGGGTTAATCATATTGTGCTAAAATCAGTAGGCAAATATATGTAGGTTCTAATACCCGAACTAAGAAATTGATTTCATGACTGCATGTTTATTCGTTCACCATCACATAGATATCCTGCCGATAGGGTCCTGAAATTAATAAAACCTGCTAATCAGTTTGCGTGCATTTGCTATTCATATGTGGAGGCTAATTTGAGCCCATATTTGTCTTTATTTGAAAGTTCTAACTATTTTGTATGTCGCTTAGTATTTTAAAATTTTGAACAACTTAAGTCGAGTCTAGAACCATCCTCAATAGAGGTCCCAATGCCTCCAGGACCATAGGTAAGCGACGGGTAGTGCATGCATAGGACACGAGTTAGAATCGATTAGAGTGTTTTAGGTAAAAACTCAAAGATAGTAATCGGGTAGCAGGAGATGATAGTCTGTGCCCGTTGAATAATATGAGTAACACTTTCGTCTTGGGGGGAGTTACGAAGTATTATTTATGTTGAACGGGGCGATCCTATAGGCTAAAAAACTTTGGACCTCCATCCCTATTAAATAATTCTCTCTCTTTCTTTACTAGACTAATTCACATAGCTAAGTTCGGACGGGACCCACCACTGTGGACCTCGAGGGGTGTCTAACACCTTTCCCTCGAGGTAATTTGAGCCCATACCCGATCTCTGGTGATGCAAACTGGTATAATCTGAGTTCTCTGCAATAGGTGCCCTAACACACCTTAATTTGTTAGGTGGCGACTCTCAATAACTAGTTCCTTTCCCTTTCTCTCAAAAGGATTTGTCAAATGCCGAAACACGATTTCGCGAGAAAAAAGAGGGCGCGACAGTGGGCCCGAGAGTTGATTTTATCGACTTTTCAAGCGGAGTTGAAAATTATTGTAAATTGGATTATAATAAGTATTGGAGTACATATTTATGGATTTGCAAATTTATTGACTAGTTTTGGAGCGTTGGACATCGGTTTGAGTTGTTGGAAAGGCTTGGGAGCCGGCTATGGAACTTCAGAGCGAGGTAAGTATCTTTTCTAACCTTGTAAGAGGGAATTAAACCCATAGGTGAATTGAGTTAATATGTGCTTCTATTCATGGGGGATACGTACGCACGAGGTGACGAGAGTCCGTACGTAGCTACTAATTATGCCTATGTCCGGGTAGTTTTAGGTTTACGCGATGCCTTGTTGGTATTGTTATTTTATTATGTTTATTATTTGCCTTGAAAAGAATTGAGATCGAGTATGCTTATTAATTTCCTTGAAAAGAGTTGAAATTGAGGATTTTGAGACTTGCAAGTTGTCATTTGAGATTCGTATTTTTGAAAAAAAATTGAAGAATATTATACTAACTTAAGAAATCTATGTGCAACCGCATCGCAAATATATTCTGCGAGCGGGGTTAATTTCCACTACTCTCATAGGAGTGGTTCGTTCGCCTCGGTAGGTTAATAAATGCATCTATTGTTCGTGCCATTCGACCCTCGGCAGTGCACAATTTATATTTATCTGTTGGTTCGTGTTGTTTGACCTTCGACAGTGCACAATTTATACTTATATGTTGGATAGGACCATACAACCTCGCCATAACTTGCGCATGATAACTCTTTGGAACTAATAATAATTTACATTACTTTATTGGCTTGGGATATAAATAGTTAAATGATGAAAAATGAATTTGGGAACTTTTATTAGTGAAGAGAATTGTTGATTATTATCGATTATTGGATCTTCAGCTATGTTATGCATTCTATGCTTAAACATAATATTGGCATTTTATTGTTAGCTCATAGTAAGTGTCGGACTTGACCCCTCGTCACTACTTCTTCGAGGTTAGACGGGATACTTACTGGGTACGCGTTGATTTATGTACTCATACTACACTTACTGCACATTTTTTATGCAGATGCATATATGTCTAGTGGCCTTGTGGGCGCAAAGGCATGTTGATGCGGGGAGTTAGTGTAACGACCCGACCGGTCATTTTGTGTTCTAGAACCCCGTGCCCTTAAATGAGACTTCTTGTATTTGCTTTTCCTGATTTATAACTTGCGGGGATGGTTGGTTCGAGATTTGGAGGAGTTTGGGGTGGTATAGGAACACTTAGTTCCTTAAGGTTGGCCTTAAATGCCACGTTTGACTTCGGTCAACATTTTTAGTAAACCACCCCAGAATCAAGATTTGAATGTTCCAGTAGGTTTGTATGATGATTTCAGACTTGGGCGTATGTTCGGAACGGGTTTTGGATGACCCGGGAGCGTTTTGGCGCCAAATAGTGAAATATGATTCCTTAAGTTCAAGAATTGAGGTTTGGAACGTGTTTTTGTGTTATCGAGGTCCAAACAAAATTTCGAGATCGGGAATAGTTATGTCCTGTCATTTATGACTTGCTCGCAAAATTTGGTGTCATTCCGAGTAGTATAGGTATGATTCGGCGTGTTGAAAGCGAATTCATGAACTTAAAGTTCTTAAGTTGAATTTAGTTGGTTTTGGGGTATGATTCTTATATTTAGCGTTATTTCGGACGTTCCGAAGGCTCGAGCAAGTCTGTATTATGATTTAGAACTTGTTGGTATATTTGGACGGGGCCCCGGGTTGGCCCGAATTCCATTCGGACATCGCTCGAGGCAAACCAAGCTCTAAAAGAGCTGGTGCACGATATCTGGTGCAACCGCACCTGCGAAGGACCAGTCGCAGGTGTGAGACTGCATGCGCGATCGTGGCCTAGCAGGTGCGGCCTTAGAGGGGCTGACCAATTTTTGCAGGTGCGAGTCTTTTCCCGCAGAAGCGGAGCCGCGGGTACGCGCTCCGTTCCGCAGGTGCGACAGCTGGCCTCCTTCTCCTCTTCCGCAGGTGCGAGCACTGGCTCGCACATGCAAGACCGCAGGTGCGAGAGTCCTAAAGGCAGTGTGGTTGTTTTAAATGCGGGACTTAGACATTCTAGGCCATTTTCTTTCATCTTTGGACGATTTTGGGAGCTTTCAAAAGGGAGATTGGACCTAGCATTGTAAGGTAAGTAATTTCTACTTAAAAGTGAGTTTAATAGTTGAGTTTGGGGTAGATTAACAGACAAAAATTTGTGGAAATCATGGGTTTAGAGTAAAACCTAGGGTTTTGATAAAAATGAGAATTTATCAAGAAATTTGTTATGGAATCATGAAAAAATTATATATTATTGATCCTTAGATTATGGGTACTATTTCCCTTGAAAATTTCCGGAATTCGAACATGTGGGGTGATGTGGCTAGAATTCATGGTTTAACACGTTATGTGCCTTACATTTTATGTGCGTTAATGATATAAAATACACTTTGTATGTGCATAATTGACTCTATCATGTGTAGTTGAATTTGAGATTGAAGCCGAGCTAAATGGATGCATAAACGTCGAAAATACGCTCAAGAGGCAAAGAAGAGTGCACCAGGCTATAGCCGGGCGTTTGAGCCTTAAGGCGAGGCCTGGCTTGGCTTTATCCAGGCCTTTGAGCCTTAAGGCCTGGCCTGACCTGGCTTTATCTAGGCATTTGGGCCATAAAGCCAGGTCCCTGGTCTGGTCCATCCGAGTTTTGAAGATTTTAAGTATTTTCCGGTTTGAATAGAAGTCTCCTACACGTTTAGGGTTTATCCCTAACATATAAATAGACCCAAAAACACAACTTGAAGGGGGAGATGCCATTATAGAAGGGAGACGCCTGTGGAATACTACTTAGAGAAGCAAAACATTTATTTTTACAGATGTTGGGGAACCATTTTTATATGGGTCTGGCTGATACTGTTAAGGCAAATATTGATGCTTCAGCTAGTGGAGCATTATTGAGCAATACGTGGAGAGAAAGTCAGATCTTGCTAGATAAAATGGCACAGAATTCAGGATGGACAACAAGGAATGCACCCATTATTCCTGTAGTTCACTCAGTGCCATTCGATCCGTTCAATACTATTGCAGAGAATGTGGCCACCTTGATAACACAGATGAGCATATTAACTAAGAAGGTGGAAGAATCAGGGCAAAAGCAGCAGGTACACATCGTAGATACAACCAATGGGGGCTTATGCACATCTTGCATTAGTCAACCATTTGGTAACCAGTGGAATGCAAAATGTAGTCACCCTCCTTATCCAGAAAACATGAATTATGTGTCGAGTTATGGAAGCCAGAGACAAGGGGGGCAGAACTGGGGTCAGCAAGTTCAACCGTATAGACCACCTCACCAACAGCAGAACATGCGAAATATGGGTGTCATGAGACCACAAGGTAATGCAACACCATATCAGAGGCCACAAGGTTATAACTATCAGAATCAATAACAAGCATACTACCCTCCTCAGCATCAACAGGGGAAGGCAAGAATATGGGTTCTCCAGGTTAGAAGCTATGATGCAGCAAGTTATTGGGAAAAATGCCAAAATCAGTGAGAGAGTAGGTGTACATGATGCATCTATTAAAAATATTGAAGTACAGTTGGGCCAGATATATATGGCAGTGAACAATCGTCCTAATGGGACTTTACCTGCAGACACTCAGGTAAATCTTATGGACCAGGGCCCAAGGGAGCTGATGGCAGTGACTCTTCGCAATGGCAGTGACTTAGACTTGGAATTGGAGAGAGCTCGTGAGAGTAGGAAGGCTGAGACATGGGTACCCGTGCCGATTGAACTTGATGATCCAACAAACTTAACCAAGGTAACAGTGCAACCTACTGAAGGAGAACCCAGTGTACAGAGTGAGGCTGAAAAAGAAGTGGAGATAGCCCAGGATCCGATAGTTGAGGTGGTGGTTTAGAAATAAAAGTCCCAAATCATTGGGAAAAAGAGATAGCCAGCTCCATTCCCTCAGAGGCTGGCCAAATACCATAAGGATGAACAATACAAAAAGTTCTTGGACATGCTAAAGTAAATATAGGTAAATATCTCATTGATTAATGCGTTGAAGGAAATGCCTGGTTACACTAAAATGATGAAGGACTTGATGTCCAGAAAATTTGACTTCCAAGATCTGGCTACTGTCACCCTTACTCAGACTTGTACTGCGGTGGTGACGCGTCCTATTGCTAAAAAGTTGTCTGATTCAGGGAGTTTTACAATTCCGTGTACCATTGTCAACTTAGTTTTTGCCAAAGCTCTATGTGACTTGGGGGCCACCATTAATCTGATGCCGCTGGCCATATATCAAAGACTGGGGATTGGTAGAGCCAGACCAACTTCAATGTTATTGCAGCTAGCTGACAAGACGGTAAAGAGACCGTCAGGAATTCTGGACAATGTATTGGTGCAAGTGGGGAAGTTGGTGTTCCCTGCTGATTTTGTGATACTTAATTGTAAAGTGGATGAGGAAATTCCCATAATCTTAGGAAGGCCATTCTTGGCCACAGGCAGAGCCCTTATTGACTGTGAGACTGGTGAACTTAAGATGAGGCTCAATGATGACGAAATCACTTTCAACGTGCAGAAGTCTATGAGGCGACCAAGTGCGTTCGCCAACTGCTCTCTTATTGATGATGTGTATGTGATCCCAGAAAAAGATGATGTGTCCCTGACTGTTGGGGACCCTTTGATTGAATGTATGATGAATCTAGATGATATGAATGGTGAAGAACTGGCAGATTGGGTGTTAGCACTTGATGAAAAAGGGGTATGGCCAAAGGCTCTCGAATTTGAGTCATTGTACGTAGAGGAAAGAGAGAGCCTGCCGGCCAGGCCATCTATTGAAGAACCACCCAGGTTGGAACTAAAACCACTGCCACCTTATCTGGTTAATAGGAACAAAGAACCCATGAATGATGACGTACATGAAGTGCTAGTGGAGAAGGCCAGACTGGATTTTGAGGATGTCGACGTGGTAAAAAAGATACTAGAGTTAACCAAGGACATTGATGATACATATTTTGTTGAATCTAGTGTCATTAGTGTTGAGGATGTTGATACACACTCCAACCATTTTTTCACATTGTGGTTGGATGATGATATGAAAATAGAGTCATCCGAACTAACTGAGGAGTTAAGGGATAAAGAACAAGATGCCTACATTCTGGAATTCTCTTTTCCTGGAAGTCGGGAATACACATCTCATTGAAAGGCCAAGAAGCGCAGATTACTACATTATTTTATTGGGCCAGGAAGATTTGTTCTACCACCCCATGAGCATGATCATAGAGCAAAATCAAAACTTGGGGTCCAATTCATAAGGTCAAAGTGGAGGCATAAAGTGATTCAAGCGGTTGCTCGAAGGAGAGGGAAAGTGAAACTAATGGAAAGGATGTTGACGCGACTTGAGCAGGGAGTTTCTTACACCTTACTTTTATTTCTTGTTTTGTCTATATGTGATGCACTGAGGACATTGCATGATTTAAGTGTGGGGTGTTGTACATATTTGTTGTGGTTTGTTGTGTTTAGTGTGTTTTCTTGTTAGTAGTTTTAGTTGTTCATGTTAGTAAGTTATTTTTCTTTTAAGTTTTTGTAGCTTTTTCTGTTAGTCTTTTTATTTTAGGTAGAACAAAACAGAAAGAAAAAAAAAATGGAAATATGTGGACTCTTCCCGACGATAGATTTCTTAGATAGTTCTCTTGAGGTAAGTAAGTCTAGAGAAAATACCAAAAAGATTTTTGTTTTAGGTAGTGTAGTAATTCCCCCTTGGTTTTTCTTTGGACCACGGTTCTTTTCTAAGGGTTTTTAATTGAACCGGGTGTAGGTAGTTTTTAATTTTTAGGAGTAGTAATCACATGGTTGAGAGATTAATCTTAGCAATATCTCGGAACGTTGTGATTCCTTGAGAATAGTCAGTACTTTGGTTGTGACGCTTAGGCTCAATATTTTGACTCTAGGATAAATACCTTAAATCGTTGATTCTTAAATTTGCTTAACTACTTTGACTGGAGTGTCGTGATAGATCCAATGCTGAGTGAGATATGTGCCATGTGTGTGTGAGGTTTGTATGTTATTCTGTGCATTGCATTTGATGTCTAGAACTTGCCCCGTGTGTGTGCAAAGCGAAATAGAAGTTTTGCTCAGTCTTGGAAGTGATATAGTCATTTCTTTGTTGAGCCAGCTATATATANAACCCATTTGTTTGAATCGATCATATATTTGAACCTTGTCACCTCTCGTAAGCACTGAAAATGTGATGAAATATGGAAAAATTAAAGTGTGGGGTGGTAGCTTAGTTTTTGAAGGGAATAGTTGAAATAAGGAGGAAGGTGCACTGTTTTGAAAAAGTAAGAGTCACTTGAGAAAAAAAAGAGAAAAAGAAGAAAAAAAAATTAGAAAATAAATAGTTGTATTGTTGTGAAAGAAAAATATATATGTGGTGACACTTAATGTAATTGTGCTTAAAGAAGTATGGGGTAATAACGTTGATGTGAAGGTGTAGTCACTCTAATATCTAAATGTATCCTACCCATCCCGCAGCCTACATTACAACCAACTAAAGTCCTACTTGATCCTAGACTGAATGAGCTCGAGTAGTAGAGTAGTACACTACGGGCAAGCCTATGGTGCATCTTTTGTGGCATATGAATATTATTTCGGAGAGCGAGTGAATTCTTTCTATCTTGAGTTCCTAAGTGTTCTTAAAATTTCATTGTGTGTGGAACTAACTCTTGAATTTGGTGAGGGCACATGATTCACGAAGGAAAGGTAATGTTGTTGACCTCTAAGTTAGAGTAGTGAGTGGATTATGAATAAAGCATGGTATATGTGAGTCAACTATTGAGGTGAGGATGTCACACCTCTGTGATTGAAATGTTTTAAAAATTCTTGGTATAACGTGTTAAGGGATTTTCTTAATAAGTTGTGTTCATGAGTGTAGTTTGATTGCTCGAGGACGAGCAAAAGTTTAAGTGTGGGTGTTGATGTGTGGCTAGAATTCATGGTTTAACACGTTACGTGCCTTACATTTTATGTGCGTTAATAATAAAAATACACTTTATATGTGCATAATGGAGTCTATTTCATGTGTAGGTTAATTGGAGATGGAAGCCGAGCTAAATGGATGCATAAACGTCGAAAATACGCTCAAGAGGCGAAGAGGAGTGCACCGGGCTATAGCCGGGCGTTTGAGCCTTAAGGCCAGGCCTGGCCTGGTTTTATCCAGGTGTTTGAGCATTAATGCCAGGCCTGGCCTGGCTTTATCCAGGAGTTTGGTCCATAAAGCCAGGTCCCTGGTCTTGTCCAATCCGAGTTTTGAAGATTTTAAGTGTTTCCCGGTTTGAATAGAAGTCTCCTGCACGTTTAGGCTTTATCCCAAACATATAAATAGACCCAAAAACACAACTTGAAGGGGGAGATGTCATTAGAGAAGGGAGACGCCTGTGGAATACTACTCAGAGAAGCAAAACATTGATTTTTACAGCTTTTATTCATTACTTGGTTGTTTAATTATGCAAGTTATTTTAGAGTTGATTATTATGAGCATGATTAGCTAATTTCTTTAATCTAGGGTTTTGGTGGAACCCGTTGGGG
>ML420251.1:23758-37497 GCA_005239525.1 Nicotiana knightiana
TGTAGTTGATTGAAGGGCCCTCAATTCGCTGTTCCTATTTATTATGTATCTACTTGAGAGAGAGAGTGCATATTTAGGTAGTTGTTTGAACAACATCACTCCCGAAGTATAGACGAAATTCATAACCAAGGGTTTAGAGGTTGGATTAGAAATAACGAAACCTCGGGTGCAATCTAAAGTGAGCTGTAATGCAATCTAGCTAGCGTAACTTGACAGAGTGCGTCTAGTAAATTATCATAATTACTTGAGAGAGATTTATGGTAGATAGAGCGTTCATGATTGATAGAGACAACTAATCGAACTATAAGAAGTATCCAAGAAGGAAGTTCACCAACGGGGGAAACCATGACCTTAGACATTTATTATAATTGTTTACACCATATTGTTAGTTATTGTTAGTTTATTAATTTTGTCAGTAGAAATAGTAAAACATTACCAATTGATATTCAAAAGTCTTGAGAAAATTGATTAAGTAAAAGTTGCATATTCTGACAGCTTGATTGATACGTAAATTTCCTATGGGATCGACTCTGGGCGTAATACCCCGGATTATATTTGCAGCGCCCATTTAGTCTTTCTATAAGACATAGTTGAGCATGATCATGGGCCCAGGGGTATATTTTAGGATTTTGCAAACTAGGTTGGGGTAACCATTTAAATAGGTGAATTGTGGAATTTTGAACATAGATTGATTTATTTATCTAATGTTTGGCTAGTTACAAGTTCTTCGGCGACGAATTTGGAGATTCGGGCACATTCTTGACTCGGGAAGTAGGCTTGAAGCGAGGTAAATCTCCTTTCTAACCTTGTAAGAGGGAATTGTCCCCATAGGTGAAGTAATTAACTATGTGTCATTACTTGTGGGGACTACGAACGTACGAGGTGACGGGAGTCTGTGCGTAGTGACTATTCTTGTTATGTCCGGGTAGTTAGGTTCACACCATGCCTTGTGAATTCCATTAATTGAACTATATGCCTTGTGATTTCCTTGTATGAAGGCTTGTTTTCAAGAAATCCTAGAACTTGATGTTTTCAAACGAATTATTATTTTGGAAAAAGATTTAAAGAAAAATGTGGTGTTTATGTGTGACCGCTTCACAAATTTATATCTCCTGAGCGGAATGATTCTTTCCACTACTCTCATGGGAGCGGGTCGTACACCACGACAGGTTAATAGATGCATCAATGGTTCGCGCCGTTCGACCCTTCGACATTGCACATTTATTATTATGTTGGTTCAGTCCGTTCATCCTCGACACATTATGGTTATGCTACCTGCTTGATATTTTTTCATGACTGTTAAATTGTTAGATGTCATAGAAGACAAATTTGTAATTTGTATATTAGTGTTTCGCCATGTAAACAGTTTTTGTGGTTAAGCTCGATATTCATTGTTTTACTATCCACGTGTACTTGTTATTCATGTTAAATTATATATAAATATACTGTTTGGAACCTAGTGAGTGTCGGGGTCGGTTGGTTCGGGTTTAGAATTAAGACACTTAGTCTCTTAAATTAGCCTTATAGTTGAAAAAGTCAATTGGGAGTTGACTTCTTGGTATACAACCTCGGAATGTGGATTTTATGGCTCGGATATCTTCATTAGGTGATTTGGGACTTATGAGTGTGTTCGGGATGTGGTTTTGATGTCAGGTGTAGAATTAGCCTTGAATTGGCGAAAGTTAGTTTTTGGCGATTTCCGGTTGATAGTGGAAAATAGGTTATCAGGGTCGGAATGGAATTTCGGAAGTTGGATCAGGTTTGTAATGTCATTTTGGATATGTGTGAAAATTTGCAGGTCAATCGGAAGTGTTTTGGTTGGTTTCGGCAACTTTGGTGGAATTTAGAAACTTCAAACTTCATAGGCTTGAATCCGATGTGATTTTGATGTTTTGTTAGTGTTTTGGGTGTTTCAAAGGCTCGACTAAGTTTAAATGGTGTTATGGGTATGTTGGTATGTTAGGTTGAGGTCCCGAGGGCCTAGGGTGTGTTTCGAGTGGTTAACGGACCTAGTTTGGATGGTAGGAAGCTGTAGATTTTCTGTTGGTGTTCTCTAGTTTTTTTCTACGCGATCACAGGGGTGAGTTCGCTATCGCGTAGGCTTAGCAAGGTGGGATGGAGATTTTTTCTTCATGATCGCAGTAAATGGGTCGCGATCATGGTTGTGTGGAATGTTATGCTTCGCGATCGCGTGGTCAGTGTCGCAATCACATAAGGTATTTGAGTTGGGGAGGAGCTGGTCGTGTATGGGGCTGGGATCGCAGTGGTCAGAGATGTGGAGTTTCGTGATCGCGTGGAGGTTCCTGCGATCGCGTAGAGTGATTTGAGGGGCTGACTTATAATGTTCTTCGCGATCGCGTGGCAGGTGCCGCGATCGCGATGAAGAAAAATGACCTGGGCAGAAAGTTTTAAAGTTCAAAATGAGGGTTCTAGGCCATAACGCAAAAACACATTAGAGAGCTCGGGAGAAGGTGGAAATTGACGGGATTTTCAGTGGGATTCTTGAGGTAAGTGTTCTTCAATCACATTTGGTTTAATTCCATGATTTAATCTTGATTATTATCATTTAAATTGAAGAATTTGAGTAGAAATTTGGGAAAAATGGGAGGAAAGTTTGAGGACTTCTTTCGATGATTTGAGTGGGCAAATTAGGTCGGATTTGGGTAAAATTGATATGGGTAGACTCGTGAGGGTATGAGGATTTTAGTTTTGTCATTTTTATCAAATTCTGAGACGTGGGTCCGGGGGTCGGGTTTGGCCAATTTCGGAATTTCTAGGTAATTTTGATAAATTTCGATTGGGTTTCGTTCCTTGGCATGTTGTAATGATATAAATCTGATTTTTGGTAGATTTGGAGCACTCGGAGGCCGAATATAGAGGAAAAGGCGCCGTGGACTAGTATTTTAGCCGGTTTTGAGGTAACTAACGTTTCCAAACTTGGACCTGAGGGTTCGAAACCCCAAATTACATGAGATATGAGTGTAATTAAGGTGACACACATACCAAGTGACGGGCGTGCGGGCGTACACCGAATTATTGTGGCCTGGCTCATCCCATGGAACCGTTTAATTGCCATTACGGCTTGATATTTGTATTGTGAAGGTTTTAATTAATGGGAATATACTAGATATCATGTCAAGTACAAACACTAAGGCTTCACGTCAAAATGCTAAGACCCGAGTGGTCATATATTAGTGTCTCATCTTGTGATTATTTTGATTTCATATACTCAGTCCTGTTATAGCATATCATTTCATGCCTCAGTATCAGTAATTGTTAATTATATACATGTTATCATTGTTTTGGGCTGATTGTTAAATCTGTGAGTCATATGGGTGAGACTGGAGAGTAATGACTGAGTGAGGCCGAGAGCCTGTTATTGAGACAGTTATGAGATCGGACTGCACACGGCAGCGATCCTCTGATCATGCCTTCGTTGTCTTGATATAGCGCTTGGGCTTATAGGAGCCCCTCCGGAGTCTTTACACCCCTAGTGAGCGCATTGATACTGAGGTATGGATCTTCCCTGGGCATGTATCTTGTCCGAAGTTACTGATATGTGAGGTATGGATCGTCCCTGGACATGGATTTTGTCCGCGTGATGTGTACCGGAGATGAATCTTCTCTGCGGGGTTGGATTGTCCTTTTCCCTCAGTACGGAGTGACTACAGTCACCTGTGTTCATGTACATTCCGGGATGGATTTTCCATGGGCCGGAGAGCCATTTACAGTACTGAGTGGACATCTGTGTGAGAGCTTTGAGCATTGTGTGCATTTCCATGGCTGATTTCTCATTCTTATATACTGGCATGTAGATTATATATGGCATACTTGGTATATTTTGTCCATTTTCTTATAAACTGTAATCATGTCTAATATTTTACGATGTTATCATAATTTCGGAGGTTTAGTCCGTCACTACCTCTCAGCCCATAGGTTGGTCGTTACTTACTAAGTTGGTGTACTCACGTTACCCCTTATACCTTGTGTACAGATCCAGGTACTTCAGGACCCGGCAGTGGACACTAAGCAGACGTCAGAGATTCATCGGAGTTGTCGAGGTAGCAGCTGGAGACCGTGACCTCGTCTTCTCCTTCTTATTCTTCCTGTTGCACTTTGTTTTTGAGACTATGTTGTCTATTCCTTCAATTCTACATTTTTATGTTATAGTAGCTCATGACTGAGTGACATTGGATCCGGGGTTAAAACTTTGAATTTTGCTTTAGATGCTGTCTTAAACTTTCAAATGAATTATTGTAAGGAATTTTGCTTTTAAATTTTTTCTTTTCCCGGAAAATGAATTTCGATTAAGTGAAATGGGTGGCTTGCCTGGTTCCACGACATGCGCCATCACGACTTCGAAATTGGGTTGTGGCAAATGAGTTGCGGCCTATGTTATGATCCGCAGCCAGCTAAGTCTCCTTCGGAGTCATGTATACATTTCTTGTCTAATTTGTATTTTGGACAGATAGTATATTTTATCTCACTCCCTAGTTGATTTTCATGCACTTGTGACACCGGATTTTGGGAGAATTTATGGGTATTTCAGTATTGTAGTTGTAAACATATTATCATTTACTCTGTGAATTTTATCACTTATCATCTAATATAGGGAAATTATGATTTCGAAAATACTAAAATGAGAACCAAGTTATTTATTTGATTTTGGCTTGCCTGACAGCGGCGTTAGGAGCCATCACGACCTTTAATGGATTTTGGGTCATGACATCTCATGTGCGTGAGACCATTCCTTTTTACTAGCTCCTTACAAGCCCAACAAATAGCAATTCAATATAAGGAGAAGAAAAATACTTTCCACAACTAACGAGGGATACTTTTTCTTTCACAAAAGACAAATAAGTAAAGAAGAAAAAGGGATCACAAAGACATGTTTGACTTCGCATTATCAAGTATAATAATACCAACAAGATGGATAATTAGATCCTCAGGAAGAAAAAATTGAATTAAAAATAAATCTGTGCATATTAAAATAGTCGGTATTCTATGGTCCTTACTTAGCTACTAGAAGTCTAGCTAGCTTCTTTGTCATCGAAAATAGTTCAGAAATCATATATGAAGGTGAGAAACTGTCACGACCCCAAACCATCTCGGTCGTGATCGCGCCTACCGCAATACTAGGCTAGACAATGTTACTCATAGCATAAAATGATTCTTTTCAATAATTCATTTACTAATCTGTTTCATCAAAATCTTTCATTAAACACTTCAAAACAAGTGAAAATAAGCAAAACATAAAATTAATTTCCCGACCTCGGTGTCACTAGACATGAGCATCTAGAATACCAGTCTACTCAAATGACAAAACAAGTCTAATAAAAATGAACAACTAGAAGACGGAGGGAGAAAAGCAAGTTTGCGGTCGCCGTGCAACTACCTTGCTAAGCTCCGGGAAAATTTGAGGAAGTATCAGCATTCACTCGGATGCCCTGGCACCTGGATCTGTGCACAAGATGGAGGGAGTAACGTGAGTACGCCAACTCAGTAAGTAACAATTATAATTAAAGGCTGAATGCAGTGACGAGCAGTAAAATCACATAAAGTTTACAGTATCAAATCTCAGTGAAAACAACAAAGGCCAAATCAGTATCAAAATAAAAATGTCTCATAAAACTCCAGTTTCAAATAAAATCATATAAAACATTTTCGACAGTTTCAATAGAGGCTCAATATAAAAATAGAGTGAAAATAGTGATTTCATAAAAAAGCCCCTAGGGCAAAATATCACTCATAAACGGCCCCTCCGGAAAGCCTCTCAGTCACTCGTAACTCAACACTCTTCACTCAGAACTTACACTCAACACTTACACTCAGTAGGTACATGCGCTCACTGGGGGTGTTAAAACTCCGGAGGGGCTCCTACAGCTTAAGTGCTATATCACTGTGGCGTGCAGCCTGACCTAATATCACTGTGGCGTGCTGCCCGATCCATATATCCTCACAATCATGCCCTCGGCCTCCCTCAGTCATCAACTTCACAAGCCACTCGGGCGTTTCAGTAAAATAAGGGGACTCAACCCAAAACAACTTTCATATATTTAAAATAAAGTAATGCAACTGAATTAAACAGTAAACAGGAAAATCATGACTGAGGATATGTTTTCAAATCAAAATAGTGTGAGGAAAATATAAAATACCCATGTGGTCCAAACACTACATGCACAAGGCCCCAAACATGGTGTTCAACCCAAATTATAACAATTTTTCTTTAATATATAGTATACAGCTTAATCAAAATATGCAACTCTATAGTTGCTACGTGATGGATCAAGTCACAATCCCTAACGGTGCACACCCACACGCCCATCACCTAGCATGTGTGTCACCTCAATGTAGTGAAATAGTACGAAATTTTGGGGTTTCATACCCTCAGGTCTAGATTTACAATCGTTACTTACCTCAATCCGGACGAAAATGTACTCCGCAATTCCTTTGCCACTAGACTCGGCCACAAATCTCCCCGAATCAATCAAAAATCAGTATTATATCAGTAGTATATGCTAAAGGAACGAAGTCCACATCAAAATTATCAAATTAGACCACAAATCCCGAAATTGGCCAAACCTGACCCCCCGACCCACGTCTCGAAATCCAACAGAAGTTACAAAACTAGAAACCTCATTCACTCACGAGTCTATACATACAAAATTTACCAAAATCCAACCTCGTTTGACCCCTCAATTCTTCAATTAAAACTCCCCAATTCCAAGCCATAATTTCGCCAATTTTGACCCCTAATTTCTATAATTTTCATGCTTAAACAACTGAAATTCACCATAGATACGAGTATTAAGTTCAAAAATCTTACCTCAACGACTTCCCCCTTGATTCCCTCTTCAAAACCCTCCAAAAGCTCCAAAAACCGAGTTGCAATTTTGAAGAATGACAAAAATTTGCGAAGGGTTACCTTAGTGCCAAGAAAAACTGCATCTGCGGTCCAATTATCGCTTCGGCGACGCCGCACCTGCGGAAAATCCATCGCAGGTGCGGATTCCACTTTATCCTCAAAATTCCGCATCTACGGCCACTTTCTCGCGCCTACGGGCTCGCAAGTGTGGATACTGCCCCGTATCTGTGACTCCTCTCCTGGCACTCACTTTCCGCATCTACTGCTTCCCCTATCGTATCTGCGACATCGCACCTACGGTCCCTACTCTGCAGGTGCGGACACATCAGAAGAAGCAAACATTAGTGCCTTATCTCATTTCCAAACCTTCCGATAGCCATCCGAAATCATCCTGAGCCCCTCGGGGACTCAACCAATCATACCAACACCTCCCATAACATCATATTAACTTAGTCGAGCCTTCGAATCACCTAAAACAACATCAACATACCAAATTAACCCCACATTCAAGCCTAAGGATTTCTAAACTTTCAAAATTCGTCAACGATGCCAAAACAAACCAAACCACGTCCGAATGACCTCAAATTTTGCATACACGTCACAAATGGCACTACGAATCTACTCCAACTTTTGGAATCCATTCCGACCCCGATATCTAATTTTCCTCTACCGACCGGAAATCGCCAAATTTCCATTTTCAAAAATTCAAGACTAATTCTACCACAGACCTACAATTTACATTCTGAACACGCTCCTAAGTCCATAATCACCTAAGGAAGCTATCCGGGCCATGAAAACCCTAATCTAAGATCGTTTACTCATAAGTCAACTTTCGATTGACTTTTCCAACTAAATATCCAAATTAAGAGACTAAGTGTCTCATTCCACTTCAAAATAACTCCGAACCCGAGCCAACCAACCCGACACAACATAATAAAGCTGAACAACATATAAGGAAGCAGAAATGGGGGAAACAGGGCTAAAATCTCTCGGAACGACCGGCCGGGTCATTACATCCTCCCCCTCTTAAACAAACGTTCATCCTAAAACGAGTCTAGAAACATATATGGTGTCTCAAATAGGTGTGGATATCTGCTCCGCATCTCACGCTCGGTCTCTAGGTGGCCTCCCCCACCGGCTGCCCTCTCAATTGTACCTTAACTGAAACCATATCATTTGACCTCAATATTCGAACCTGCCGATAATAAACCACTGGCTCAACATCATAGATCATATCACCCTCCAACTGAACCGTGCTGAAGTCCAAAACATTGGACGGGTCACCAACATATTACCGAAGCGTGGAAACATGAAATACCGGATGCACACTCGACAAGCTGGGTGGCAAAGCAAGCCTATAAGACACCTCCCCTATCCTCTGAAGCACCTCAAAAGACCCATTGAACTGGGGGCTCAACTTGCCCCTCTTCCCAAACCGCATAACACCCTTCATGGGTGACACCTTCAGCAGAACCTTCTCCCCAACCATGAAAGATACACCACATACCTTCCTATCCGCATAACTCTTCTTCCTGGACTGCGCCGTGCGAAGCCGCTCTGAATCAACTTCACCTTATCAAAAGCATCCTTTACCAAATCTGTACCCAAGAGTCTAGCCTCACCCGGCTCAAACCAACCAACCGGAGATCTACACCTCCTCCCATATAAAGCATCATATGGAGCTATCTGAATACTCGACTGATAACTATTATTATACGCAAACTCCGTGAGTGGCAGAAACTGGTCCCATGAACCCCCAAAATCAATTACACAAGCGTGCTACATGTCCTCCAATATCTGAATAGTGCGGTCGGACTGCCCGTCCGTCTGGGGTGAAAAGTTGTGCTCAACTTAACCTGTGTACCCAACTCCCGCTGCACGACTCTCCAAAAATGCGATGTGAACTGAGTACCTCTATTAGAAATGATGGAAACTGGAACACCATACAGTCGAACAATCTCCCGGATATAAATCTCAGCTAACCGCTCCGAAGTGTAGGCAGTACCACCAGGAATGAAGTGCGCGGACTTGGTAAGCCGATCCACAATGACCCAAATAGCATCGAACTTTCTCGAAGTCCGTGGGAGCCCAACTACAAAGTCCATGGTGATCCGCTCCCACTTCCACTCCGGAATATCTAATCTCAGAAGCAATCCACGCGGTCTCTGATGGTCATATTTGACCTACTGACAGTTGAGACACCGCGCTAAAAATCCAACGATATCCTACTTCATCCGCCTCCACCAATAATGTTGTCTCAGATCCTGATACATGTTCGCGACACCTGGATGGATGGAATACCGCGAGCTGTGGGTCTCCTCAAGAATCAACTCCCGAAGCCCATCTATATTAGGCACACATATCCGACCCTTCATCCTCATCACATCATCATCACCAATAGTCACATCCCTGGAAGCACCTCGTCGGACTCTATCCTAAAGAACGAGCAAGTGTGGGTCATCAGATTGGCACTCCCTGATACGATCATAAAGGGAAGACCTAGAGACTATGCAAGCCAATACCCGACTGGGCTCTGATATATCCAATCTCACAAGTTGGCCCGCTAAGGCCTGAACATCAAGTGCTAAAGGTCTCTCTGCTACTAGAAGATATGCTGAACTCCCCAAACCCCCTGCCCGGTGACTCAAGGCATCGACCACTACATTGGCCTTCCCAGGATGGTATAGAATAGTGATAGCATAGTCCTTGAGAAGCTCCAACCATCTCCACTGATACAAATTCAGATCTTTCTGCTTAAACAAATGCTGCAGACTCCGGTGATTAGTATAAATCTCACAATGAACCCCATATAAATAATGACACCAAATCTTCATGGCGTGAACAATGGCCGCTAACTTAAGATCATGCACTGGATAATTCTTCTCATGGGTCTTCAACTGGAGCGAGGCGTTGGCAATCACCCTACCCTCCTGCATCAAGACACAACCCAATGGCTATCCTCGAGCCATCACAATACACGGTATAAGAACCTGAAGTTGATGGAAAAACTAACACTGGAGATGCGGTCAAGGCGGCCTTGAGCTTCTAAAATCTCTCCTCACACTCGTCTGACCACCTGAACGGAGCACCCTTCTGGGTCAATTTGGTCAAGGGCGAAGCAATATAAGAAAACCCCTTCACAAAGCGACAGTAATAGCCTGCCAAAACAAGGAAGCTCCTAATCTCCGTAGCTGAGGATGTTCTATTTTTCTGGGCCAACTCTGCACCGCCTCTATCTTCTTCGGATCCACCTAATTACCCTCACTGGACACCACGTGCCCCAAGAAGGCTACTGAGCCAAGACAAAACTCACACTTGGAGAACTTTGCATAAAGCTTCTCCTCCCTCAATCTGTGCAATACAACATCCAAATGATGAGCATGCTCCTCGTGGCTTCGAGAGTACACCAGGATATCATCAATGAACACAATAACGAAGGAATCCAAATATGGCTGAAATACACTGTTCATCAAATGCATGAACGCTGCTGGGGCATTAGTCAGCCCAAAAGACATCACCAAGAACTCATAATGGCCATAACGGGTTCTGAAAGCCGTCTTAGGAATACCTGATTCCCGAATCTTCAGCTGATGATACTCGGACCTCAAATCGATCTTAGAGAACACCCTGTCTCCCTGAAGCTGGTCAAATAAATCATCGATACAAGGAAAAGGATACTTATTCTTGACTGTGACCTTGTTCAACTGCCTGTAGTCAATACACATTCTCATGGAACCATCCTTCTTCTTCACAAATAGCATCGATGCACCCCAAGGTGACAAACTAGGCTGAATAAACCCCTTATCTAGGAGTTCTTGAAGCTGATCTTTCAATTCCTCAACTCTGCTGGTGCCATACGATACGTTGGAATAGAAATAGGCTGAGTGCCTGGCACAAAATCAATACCAAAATCAATATCCCTATCAGGCGGCATGCCCGACAGGTCTGCAGGAAACACATCCGGAAAATCACGGACCATAGGAAAAAGAATCAGTTGTGGGAGACTCTGCACTGACATCCCTCAGAAAAGCCAAATAAGATAGACAACCTTTCTCCACATACGCCGAGCCTTCAGTTATGAAGTCAGCCTACTAGGCACATAATCTATGGAGCCTCTCCACTCAATCCTCGAAAATCTTGGCATTGCTAAGGTCACAGTCTTAGCGTGAAAATCTAGAACAACATGACATGGAGTAAGCCAATCCATTCCCAATATCACATCGAAGTCCACCATACTGTGCAATAACAAATCCACTCGGGTCTCCAGACCCCCAATAGACACCACACATGACCAATACACGCGGTCCACAATAATAATATCGCCCACCGGAGTCGACACATGAACAAATGTAACTAAGGACTCACGGGGCATATCCAAAAAATGAGCAAAATATGACGAAATATAGGAATATATTGAACCAGGATCAAATAAGACTGAGGCATCTCAGTGACAAACTAAAACAATACCTGTAATCACGGCATCTGAGGCCATAGCATCTGGTCTGGTTGGAAGTGCATCAAAATGCGCCTGACCTCCACCTGATCGACCTCCCTTTCTAGGGTGACCTCTAGCTACCTGCCCCCACCCCTAGATGCCTGGGCGGGTGGTGAAGTAACTGGATCTGAAGTCGAGGGGTGACTCCTCTGCTCAGATGGACCCCCTAGAAAATGAGGATGTTGCCTCCTCTTATGACCAAACTCTCCACACTCAAAAAACTCCCTGGTGCGGGGGACGGTGACTGAATGCAACCCGTAGCACCGAGATAACTGATAGAAGAACCTGGCATAGAGGAACCCTGAGCTGATGGTGCACATGATGAGCTCTGGGCTGGAAGGGCACTGAATGATGAGTGGCCCGGATGAGAACTGCGGGAACTATGTCCCAATGGTGCGCCACTATGAACTAGGCGAGCTAGCTGAGCAGGCCTAAATGGACCACCTCTACTGTGCTGAAACTGACCTTTCGAAGGGACACCACCAAAACTACCAGATCCCCGAGGCCTCTTGGCCTCCCTCTCATCACGCTCCTGGCAATGAACTGATATGTGAGGCCATCCACGAACCTCCTAATCCTCTCCGTATCCATAGGAACTAACCAAACAGCATAACATAACTACTCGAACTGTCTGCGCCAACTCCTCTATGTGGGACTGTGGCACATAGTTCTCCAAAAAGGGAGTGGAGAACCGCTGCCAGGTATGGGACACTGCACCAACAAGCCTACGCCTCTCATAAGCCTACCACCAAGTTAAGGCAGCTCCCGATAACTAGAAAGTAGTGAACAAGACCCCACTGGTCTCCAAAATACCCGATGTACGAAGAATCCTCTAACACTTGTCCAAGAAACCCTAGGCATCCTCGCTCTCTGAACCGCTGAAAGTCAGAGGCTGAAGTCTACCAAACCTCTCCATCCTACACTGCTCGTCATCAGGAATGACTGGAACCACATAATCCTGAGCAGGTGCAACCGACTGGGCTAGAGGTGCCCCCGGTGTTTGAAGCTGCTGAACCACCTGCTCGAGGTATGAGCGACAGGAGTCTGTGTGCCTCCCTTGGTCTGAGAAGTAGTTGCTGCGGTAGAAACAACGACCGCCTGAGTAAGACCTCTGCACATGGTCAAGATCTGAGCCAAGGTCTCCTAAAGACCTGGGATAACAATAGGCACAGCCGGTGCCTGGGTTGGTCCCGCTGGAACATCTATGGCTGGGACCTGGTCTGGAATAACGGGTGGGTCTATGGGTACTGCCTCGACTACTGCGTGGGCTGCACCTCTACCCCTACCACGGCCTGGACCGTGGCCTCGACCGCTCGTGGGTCCAACTGGTGGCTAATCATCCTGCACGATAGCACATATCCTCACCATCTGTGAGAGAATGAAACAACAGAAGTTTAGTCACCAGAATCAATAGATTCGCACGACAAGAATTCAAGAATGTGAGATTTTTCTAAGGGTTCTGCAGACTCTCGAAGATAAGTATGGACGTCTCCGAACCGATCCGCAAGACTTTACTAAACCTGCTCATGAATGGTGAGACCTATGTAACCTAGGCTCTGATACCAACTTGTCACGACCCCAAACAACCCCGGTCGTGATGGCGCATATCGCAATACTAGGCTAGCCAATTTGTTACTTGTAACATAAAATGATTCTTTTCAATAGTTCATTTACTAATCTGTTTCGTCAAAATCTTTCATTAAATACTGCAAAACAAGTAAAAATAAGCAAAACATAAAATCAACGGCCCGACCTCGGTGTCACTAGTCATGAGCATCTAGAATACCAGTTTAATACAGTCCAATCAAATGACAAAAGAAGTATAATAAAAATAAACAACTAGAAGACAGGAGGGAGAAAAGCAAAGCTGCGGTCGTCGTGCAGCTTCTTTGCTAAGCTCCAGGAAAATCTGAGGAAGAATCATCACTCACTCGTATGCCCTGGCTCCTGGATCTGCACACAAGGTGCAAGGAGTAACGTGAGTACGCCAACTCAGTAAGTAGCAATTATAAATAAAGGGTGAGTGTAGTAACGAGCAGTAAAATCAGTATCCGAATCAAAATGTCTCATAAAACTCCAGTTTTAAATAAAATCATATAAAACATTTTCGACAGCTTCAATAGAGGCTCAATATAAAAATAAAGTGAAAATAGTGATTTCATAAACAAGCCCCTAGGGAAAAATATCACTCATAAACGGCCCTCGGGAAAGCCTCCCTGACACTTGTCACTCAACACTCATCAATCATCACTTAGCACTCACATTCAAAAGGTACCTGCGCTCACTGGGGGTTTACAGACTCTGGAGGGGCTCCTACAGCCCAAGCAATATATCGTTGCGGTGTATGTATGTATATATATATATATATATATATATACA